>JAVQKC010086318.1:0-17246 GCA_036025475.1 Philypnodon macrostomus
CCCCCCCCCCCCCCCGCCCCCCCCCCCCCCCCCCCCCCCCCCCCCCCGCGCCGCGCCCCCCCCCCCCCCCCCCCCCCCCCCCCCGGCGAACATCTCTCTGGACCAAATGCATTTATTAGTGATTGCATGAATTGCATTGATGAGCAGGTGAGTTGGTGTACCCAACAAAGTGACATATATTAATGGTTTACTTATATTACACTGTACAATGTTTACTTCCTCTAATAGCCTTTTTGTCAAAGCAGGAATTGTGACCTCAGCTCTTCTATTTTGACACATACGAGGCAGGACTTACAAACAACCCCAATCGTGGCCATGCAGTCTTGTAACGCTAATTAATGCTCTACAACATCATACATCAACCGTGACACACCAAGCGGCCCCCGCCAAAGCTCGTCGTAATGAGAAAATAGATTTACTTTAACGGGAAAGAAGGCAGCCATAACAAAATTAATCATGCCTGGATATTAGATTATCCAATGTTACGGTCACAGCTACAGCTGTTTGAAAGCTATTGCAGGAATATTGTGGTCACAGCATTGTACTGTACTTACTCGAAGAAAATTTTTTAACTCTAACATTGTGCTGTTGCCTTGACTTTCTGAGAACTTTTAGTACTCTGTAGAGTTGACAACCAATTATTCTTCCACTTATTTTTGTTAGGGGTCACAGGACTGAAGCATATTCCAGCCAGCAACTATGGGCCTATGGGTGGAGTACACTCTTGACAATGGCCAGTTAGTCACAGGTCTGAAATTCACTGTTTTTACCAGGGAAAATCTTGAGACACGTTCAATTAAATTAACCTTTAGACCTGAAGATGATTGTTTTAGGGCAGTTGGTGTAAGTAACTAGTCAAATTTTACAGTCTTCATTTTACTGCCTTCCCTATATTCTTCCAATGAGTCGGGGAGCCAATTTATCATAAGTGGTACTTAGACAAAATCAGGCCTATTCAGTCTTGTCCGATTCCTCCTCAAAAAGCTTTTCATTGGGATTGTGGTGGACAAATTTGAATACTATAAATAATACATGATATGTGTTTTTGCAGCGATAAGACCATTTTGAATGACAGATTTGGGCCGCTCTGGGCTTAGACACGTTCCAATTTGTGTTATAGTCCAATTATCTCTAAGTAATATGATAGATTGTTTGGACCCATCATGTGTCACAGGCCTCTAAATGATTTCTACCCACTCTAAAAACTGACAAAATGGAGGCAGGCTGTGTTAAAGCAGGTGAAGTGGTTTTAATGCAAGTCAGTGAATTAGTGAGATGCTTGATTTTTGCAGGTAACGCTAATGATGGGGCTAAGTACTTTCACGAGGCTGTTGTCTTGTTGTTTGTCCCGTGAAATCTATAAAAGCCTATATTTGCTTTCTCAAAGGTTTTCATTTGTGTCTTGTGGTTTATTAGGTTGACCGTTTAACCCGCTCAAGAAATCAAACAGTTAATCAGCTCATCAGACTGCATTAAGCCTTTGTTGACTTTGAACACCATGTAGTTGTTGGCTGAAATTTTTGACATAGAGAATAGATATAAGATCCAGTGAGCCGCAATTTTTTGGGTGAAAATGCTTGTTAATACCAAAGGTCAGAGACTGATATGAGATGAGAATATGAGAAAACATCTTTTCACAGTGAAGACTTGACTTGGACTCAGTTGCACTTTTGCACTCTTGGCCCTTTCAGTTCATGCATAAAACACACATTCAAACCAGTGTCTGTACTCGCACAGGAATGGGGACGACATGCCGGGTGTGTCCGTCTATGAGACCTTCCCTGTGGAATTCTCCTGCACTGTTGGAATGGATGTAGCCCTGCGAGTGAAACAGGTGCCAGGATGTTACTATGACCGTGCTCCAAGACTCAGGGGGAATTCCTGGGATGGGATGTAGGGAATTCTTTTACTGGGATGTTGGGAACATGCCACCAGCAACTCCCAACCTCTGCTGTAGCACAACCAGAGGCTGCATGGGTAATGGGTGGGGAGCTTGAATTCCTCAATGGTAACTCAATACCATTTCTCACTGTTGTGTGGGTGCAAGTGAGCATGCATGTGTTTTTGCAAGATACAAAGCTCTCATTTGTTTTCAGATACAAACATACTCCTCCATGATCTTTGTGTGTGGTGACATATAAGACATTGCAAAAACATGTGATATGTGAAAAAGCAGAACTAAACTGAGGACTAATTCAAGTTTAATTGTGTCACAAGCTTCTTTTAAGGTTCTTGTAGAACAAATATCTGTCAGATGAAGACCACAACATAACTAGGCCTGTGCTGTCGGGGTGTATATCGGTGAAACGCCCCCATATGTCTGCCACAACTGGCAACAACGGGCACCTTAATCAGATATTGTGTAATTTCTGTGGAAAGGTTTTTATATTGTAAAAAAGCAATAAAGAGGCCCGCCGCCAAATTATGACAAGCATGGGAAGGGTCTATTTGACGTTTTGTTTGTGAAGGATGTTTTGTGCCAAATTTAGTAGTAATTTCCCTCTTTTTTCAGTCTAGAGGGGGCAATATAGAGGTAAATGGCATCATATAGGTCAGATGTGTTCAAGGCCGGGGGATTTCAGGTTTGAGCCTAATCGGGCAAAGTATGTTCAAGTTAGAGGCTGTCAAATATACCTGACTTCCCATTTTCAATCCAAAATAGTCAACTTCCTGTTTGGGGCCATAATAGTTTTCAAAGTTTCATTGCTCTCTGCCAAAGTAAGTGTCCCATAGGGGTCATAGACATGGTGGCGCTATAGAGGCATTCTTTATTTGACCTCTGCAATTTGCATATCTACATAAAATATACACTAGCCCGGATCACTGTGCCAAATTTCATGTGATTTTGTTTATGTTGAGCAGAAGTATTGGCTCATTTAAAGTGCTTCAGGGCATTAATTAGTGAATTAATTGTAGAAGTACCAAACTCAATCCAGTTGAGCGTCTTCATGATCTGTAACTGTCTAGAGAAGTTGAAAAAAGATCCGGCAAAGACTTTTTGAGTTATTGCCTTCACAGTTTTGGGCAGTAATTCATTAATAATTTAATTAATATTCATTGTAGAAGTACCAACATGTATCCAGTTCGTTGTCTTTATGATATGTACCTGTGTGCAAAAGTTGAAAATGATCAGGCAATTCGTTTTTGAGTTATTGCGTTCACAGTTAGGATCTGCAGACGCGGCCCAACATGATTCCACCAATTGACCGATAAAATAAAATTTTTGATATATTTTCATTTAGCTTCTTGTAATACGGAGATGCAAATATCACAAGAGGATATGCCGTGTGTGACCCAAGTTGACTAAAGTGCCGTGTTTTATGTCCTTTTAGCAGCAGGCTTAAGCAGCCAAATTACCTCGACATTCATTCTGGATGCCAAAACACTTTTGGACTCCTGTTGGGACTGGGGAAGATGGTCAAGGCACCGGGCCAAAGAGCATCCCATGCCAGCAGATCCCACTGGGAAAGCAAGCTGTCCCGACAGAGCCTTTTGGAAAGTAGGGCGTGGAGTTGGAACATGATGGAAATACTTTGGGAATTAAACCAGCTCTAAACCAGGACTAAACAAAACAATAGTGTAAACCAGAACTTCACTCAGATTTAACTAAAAAGGCCCTTAATGATTACTAAAATGGGTCAATAACAGGACTAAATCGGGACTAAACCAGGACTCAAGTGAGTAGTGGTCAAAATATTTAAGTCCCTATAAGAGCAGGCCAAAAATCAGGGAATAAATCAGAGCAAAAAATATTACTATTCTTGAACTAACCAAGTTATTTAGTCAACATCCCAGAGACCCTGAATACAACTAGAAAAAGTCCACATACCACCACTGGTACCTGCGCCACAGTTTTAGAAGCATTAACATAAGCCCTTGTGCATCATCCAGATACTCTTTCTTTATTCTAGTAACATAATTTTAGCTTTCAAAGAAGGTTGCCTTAATATTTAGGCCTGGGCTGCAACACACAACGGTAAGCAAAACAGTGTCAGGAATAAAAATAACCGCCGATTTGCTTTTTGAGAGCACGGTCTCGAAATAGATCCAGCTGAAATGTGTTGAAGGAGCGAACATGTGGATCCTAAATTAGAAAGTGTCTGAAATGTTTTGCACAAAAAAAGACGTAAAACACCAGAACTAAACCGGGGCTTGGAGGTCTAAACCAGAACTAAACCAGGGCTTGAAGGTCCAAACCAGAACTAAACCAGGGCTTGGAGGTCCAAACCAGAACTAAACCAGGGCTTGGAGGTCTAAACCAGAACTAAACCAGGGCTTGGGGGTCTAAACCAGAGCTAAACCAAGGCTAAACTAAACAAGGACAAAACTAGGACTAGACCTGGGCTAGACCAGAACTAAACTGTGACTAAACCACAAATAAGGCCACAAAATTCAGCCCAAACAAAAGGAGTAAAACAGGATCAGGACTAAACTAAACCAGCTGTAATATGTTTTATAAGGATGCACATCAGTATTGGCTCATGGCTGATGTTACACTTTTGTGAAAAAAGGATAACTTCTATTATTTAGATCTAAAAACAGCCAGAGAAAGAAAAGTCATTTTTTTTATGGATTCAAATAATTATTATTTCTATTATGATTTCTTAATCTCCTTTCCTTTATATAAAACTTAGGAAACATAGCCTGCCCAAACATGTTTACACAATATCAGTATCTAATTTATCAACCAAACTGGTAATTAAATTATCAGTATCAGCCTAGAATTATGATAATATTGCATTCTACATTTTTATCACTTGAGATTCCTGGTTACTAGACAAAATCCTTGTACTACCTGTAATACACTGTACCAATGTTTTAATGTAGAACAGTCTACGGTGAAAAGGCACTTTGAGAGCAGCTTTAACCTGCTGAAAGCCTAGCCCGGGCCCTGGGGGTATAACCTCCTCACCCTGCTCCGCTGCTCATCCTTCTCTGCCCTATCATTGTCCCACACTCATCACATCCCACAGTGAGACATGAGCTGCAGGTTTAAAACAGTGCCTTTGTCTTTTGGGAGTACATACAGAACAGCCACAGAAACATAAATCTACCTGTACCAGATATAAATGTTGGTCTTTTAATACTGTGCTTATTGGGAATACATTACATCTGGTGTCAGTGCTTCTTCACAGGATCATCACAGGAATACATTAAAAGTCATATCCCAGAGGATGTAAAAAAATAGGCTAAGAAAGTGTGTCCTTTTTAATAGCTACAGAAATATGTTCTATATCAAGGGTTCCCAAACTCTACAACCAAACCAGGTCTAACAGTCTATAACGTGACTAAATCGGAAATAAACCAGGGTTAAACCAGGATTATATTCATGCCTCCAATCAGAGCGGAAACAGGAAGAAAACTGTCTGTAATCCAGTCAATTAAGCAAAGGTTGAACTGCAAATGTCAAATCTCATTTGAGCTTATTTGGTAAATCTTTGGGCTTGATATGGGCTTTTTAACTGATCTTTTACATAATGGTGCCTATGAGTTTAATGACGTCAAAACACTGTCTTGCTTTCAAATATACTTTTTCAACAATGTCCTTATAGACTTTGGAATCTATAAATCTGCTATAACTGTATAAGGTCCCTCCCACTAAGAAACCTAAGGCATGACCTTTAACCCCTGAGTCCTTAATGATAGAGGATGCTCTGCTTTGATTTGCCCTGAACACTGTTCTCAATGTTAATGGGGTCCCTCTGTGCTCTTCTACCATTAACCTTTTGTCTCATCAGTGTCTGCATAGTGTCTGCCAACTATGTTAGACTTAAACATTAGTAGGTGCAGCTAAGCTAATAATAGTATGCAGGTCGACAGGTTTTACAACAGTGAGGTGAGACTTGGTTACTTAAAAACTAAAGCTTCAAGCTGCCTGTCTCAAATCATATTGTTTCACCAACACATTGTAACAAAAGCTTGACTCCCTAAATACACCTATAAAGACAGACACTGCTATTTGAAATATTTTGACATAAAAGCAGGCGGTTTCCCCTGATGGCAACGATAACAGTGTGACACAAATGCTATATACTTTAGGAGGGCTATGAACAATGACTGTGGCACAGCTGTCTAGACAAAGCGTAGTGGTGCCGCGCCTGCGGGCTGGCTGCTGGAGATCTCAGGGGGGATTAAGGCTCACACTCACCTGTTCTTAGCTGCGTGAGCCTCTCTTGATGTGTTTCCATGCAGCGTTGATGTAAGGCGACATCTACTGAAGGAGCCGTCTGTCTGTTGGGGATATGGAAATCGGGACATTTAAATATGAATGAAATAAGTTGTGTGTAGAAAGTTAATAATAATGTCAGCATGCTTTTAAAGGGACAAGGGGTCATTCAGGTTACATTGGGTCAATTTAATACTGTAAATGAATTTTCAATTCAAACCAGTATTTGTTTTCACTTAAGCTGCCTGTATGTTACGGCAGTGGTGCAGTGGGTAGGTGCTCCCCCTTCAACCAGATGGTCGGTGGTTCGAGTCCCCGTCCAAGCACACACTGTCGTTGTGTCCCTGGGCAAGACACTTAACCTGCATTGCCTATGAATTAATGAATGAATGAATGTGGTGATGGTTGGAGGGGCTGTAGGCGCAAACTAGCAGCCACCCCTTCAGTCAGTGTGCCCCAGGGCAGCTGTGGCTACACAGTAGCTTACCACCACCAGGTGTGACTGTGGAGTGAATGAATAATGTAATGTAAAGCGTCTTTGAGTCTTGAGAAAAGTGCTGTATATAACTAATGCATTATTATTATTATATCATGTCAGAGTAAAACACTTTTATCTAGATGTTTTATTTAATAAAGTGGCACATAAACTTTATATAATGACAACCAGTCTCTGACCTCAAGCTTCATTGCTCAAGGCAAGCTCAAGGCATTTTTGCCCACTGGACTGCCACTCACTGGATATTGTATCAAAACATTATTTTGAATCCCCAAACATGGTTGTTTGTAAAATAAATCCAGTTGTTCATCAATTTCTGAAATACTCACAAGGGTCCTTCTGACATCAACATCCAAACCATTTTCAAAATCACTTAAATCATTTTGATGCTTGTTTTCAAATGAATCAGCAAGGTTCTCTTACATGTCTATGTGCATGATTATTAGCTATTTGAGCCCAAAAGCAGGTAAATAGGTCTACCCAATAAATTGGCCAGTGACTTTGCCTTGCTTCTCCCTGCAGATGTATCTTTGCAGTTAACCTTTGCAAATACACAGCCATATTATTCTTCACTTGGTAGAATTGAGAATACAGTCACAAGGCAGTCACATAGAGATGAGTGGTCTATCATAAGATCTACTTGAAATGCTAGAGAGGAGGAAGCAATGGGCCAGGATTAGTGAGCAGTAGTGTTTAACATTGTGGACTACTGTACATGTATGACTACTAACTGTGTTATTGTTTTGAGGCACATTATCAAAGGTTTTTTACACACACACATTTGTCTTCCTGTGTGTCTGGTGAAAAGAGGAAGTGTGTACCCACTGCTACGTCATCAATTGTCTTTAATCTGATCTACTCCAGAGTAACACATTCACTCACTGCAAGGCCACCATTGGCTTATGCCTTTTTGGAAGTTATTCAAATTGGTTGCTTTGCGGTCTTAGTGGTTTAGTATTTAGACAGTGGCAGACTGTTCAAGGTTGCCCAGTTAAACACTCTTTTAATTCAGGCTGCTGGCTTGAGGAGGTGAATGCAAGATTATGGTTCTGAGCAGCTGAAGATCTGCTCCTATTCTAACCACAACATATACTTTATGGCCTATAGCAGTGGTTCTCAAACTGTGGTTCAACTGGTGGTAGCTACACGCAGGTGCTTAGTACTATTTAGAAGTTTAGACCCTGTTTAGTTCTAGTTTGGATATTAGACCTGGTTTAGACCTGGTTTAGACCTGGATTTAGTCCTAAATAGACCGGGTGCTGTTTACTCCTGATTTCGTGATGCGTGCGCTGTTTAGTCCAATAAAATTACAGTTGGAAGCTTGATATTTTTTGAGGTAGTGTGAAGACTTTGACATGGCCTGTAGCATGTGCGATATCACTGTGTAGGCGGAAGGATGTTAAAAAGCAGTACATTTAGCCTACCCATCCCCCCAGCTCTTTTTTGAGTGCCTGTCTATGTGTGTTTGTGTCTAGGTGTGTGCAAATGCATGAATAAGTACTCAGTGGGCAAAGGAATGAGTAGAACAAAGACAGCTGAACTGCTCAAGCAGGAAACTTGACCTTTGACCCCGGGGGACACATGACACTGGTTTATCGAAGTCACCGAGCGACGCGGGGGATGGGCACCTGAAGGTCACACAAAGATGGAGAGATTTTGCATAAAAGTCTAGGGTTTCTCGTGATCAATCCTGTTCCACGAGAGTATGTTCTTCAATTGGGTGCATAGTCCTAGTAAAGATAGACGAGTTCTATATAGTGGCTTATGCATTTGTGGAAAGTCAGTGTTGCAGTGGGCACATTGAGTTCACTGCTCTTCTCTGACTGCCGTAGGCATTATAGATTTCTTTTTGACCGCTAACCTTGCCTTGAGGCACTCAGAAACTGTGGTTGTCCGTGGCGATGTTTAGTAATGCAGGTAGACATAGTTAACAGGGGATCAATGCATAAATGCAAACAATATACATTTAAATCCAGAAACTGTGTAGGAGATCCCATGCAACTGGGCGAGCCATATTGTTCCTTTTTCTTTTGTAGTATCTCTAGGGTGAAGTATCATTTCTACTACGACTACACAGCTGGTTCATTGAGAGGAAGAGCATGTTGAATTTTTAAAGCGTGTGTAACCCAAAGCGGTTCATCCAGGAAAGGACACACAGGGCAGAGATGGAGGGTGTACTAAAGCTGTTCCTAGGCAGCCACAGTCTCTTCAGCGACTGAGTGACCCACATTTGTGTCTTGGATGTGGGAAACGGGCAGCTGTTGAGGGCACACTGTATCCACGGCGACGGCAGCAGCTCATCAATGGGGAGGAATGAGTGTCTGAGTGAAAAGGAGATGATACACTTAAAGTGTGAAAAAAGAGAGAGAGACAGACTGAGGGCTTTTTACACATTAGAGGGTGCAGGTGACTCAGTAAATGTAAGTTTTGTGCTGACTGCCTGTTTCTCGTTAAATGAAGAGTTAAGGAAACCAGGAAATGTATTCTGTACTTAACTGAAACTCGTCTACTTCCTTCTGAATTACCAAAACCAAAATTTATCTCTGTTCCTTTTTATCAGACTGTGCTGACTATATTTATTTTGTCTGTGTTTCAGCCAGGAATGCCCCAGACTGTGTGCTCAGGCACCATGTTCACCACTCCCAGTGGTTACAGCCCTCATCTGGCCTGCGCTGAGCCTGGGGAGGAGGAGGAGGCCCCTCAGGAGGGCCCGGGGCCAGGGCCAGGGGCTGGACTGGCTGATGTGCCCCCCATCACCTCAGCCTCTCTGGACACTCTCATCCAGAACCTAGTGCCCACTGCCGACTACTACCCCGAGGTACTGTAACTGTCACAAACACAGTTCAATAATGCTCCTACAGAAAGTCAATCTGAGTTTATAGCTGTGGCAGAGGTCTGCAGGATTACCAGCTCCATGTATCTGTTTTATGTTAGTGGTGTCCTTTAATTACATTCAACCACAGTATTTCTCTAATGGAGGCAGTGCTTCAGTGAACATCTCCCTCTTCTTTGACAGAAAGCCTATGTGTTTACCTTTCTGCTGAGCGCTCGCCTGTTCATCCCGCCTCCAGAACTGCTGGCCCGAATATGTGAGCTGTGCATCAAGCAGCAGCAGTTGGACCAGAGCCCACTGGATACGGTCAGCACTGCACCACCACAATTCTTACTATATAAGATACAAGCAAAAGGACAAGAGCCATGCATGTCTACATACTTGCTAACTGATTCACTTTCATTTCTTCAACAACAGGCAAAAATACGTAAATTTGGGCCTAAGATCCTACAGCTGTTGACAGAGTGGACTGAGACCTTCCCTTCAGACTTCAGGGATGACAAGATGGTGGGACACCTCAAAGACATCATCCACAGGATCGCTCCATGTGACGAGGTGGGATTTAACATTATAATCTTTTTACATTTTCAGAAATTTATGGAATTTTTTTTCAATCAATTTCTGGTATTTCATAGTTTTTAGGGACTGAAGGCCATGTGACATTTTGAGGCCAAGTGCTCAGCCGATGCACAGAGAAGAGTCCTAAGATTCACTACTATTGACAAACTCATGGCCAATTTGCTAACGCTTAGTGAAGTATAGGGTCAGAAAGGGGTAAAAGAATCTGGGATTGGTTGCAAATACAGTCATTAGATCCAAAGATTCTCAAATAATGCTATGGTGAGAAAGTCTAAATAGTGAGTAGCTACATATTCCACAATAGTCCAGTGCTGGAGAAGGACAAGAGGAGGCTAGAAGAGTGGCTCTGTCTTCGGCCTCGAGGGAAACATCGAGAGAGAGAAAGATGGAGAAAACTGGGGGATGGGAGTATGAAGAGGACAAACTGAGGAAGAAGAGAGAGAGAGAGACGAAGGGCAGGTGGTGATGAATGTGCCGCTATTTACAGTCCAGTGTGTTTGTGTGTGTTTGTGTACGTGTGCATACAGATGGGAGCGGCTGCAGCTCCAGGTCATTTGTGAGACACACTGACCTCTCGGCCTGCATGTCTAGTCACAGCAGGCGGGACAAGCACATTCCAAGAAAAGTTCATATACGCCGGTGCATATGTAAAATAATTCACATCATCTTCTAAAGATCTAGGCCCACGCTGTCGTCCCCGACAACAAGGTGTATATTGGCCAAACAGCCCCATATGTCTGCCACAACTGATATGGCACCAACAGGCATCTTAATCAGACATTGTGTTATTTCTTTTTTTTTTTTTTTATATTGTTGACAAGCAATGAAGAGGCCCCGCCCCCAAACCATGACAAACATTGGAAGGGTCTATTTTACTTTTTTGATTTGTCAGAATGTTTTGTAAAACCACATACTTCTTTCAGTCTATAGGGGGCACTATAGAGGTACTCAATTTCAATCCAAAATGGCCAACTTCCTGCTTGTTGTAGGGTGGGGCCATCATAATATTTTATGTTGGGTACACTGTGGAGAATCACTGTACCGAGTTTCATTACTCTCTGCCAAAGTAAGTGTGTCCAGAGTCCCATAGGGGTCATAAACATGTGGGCGCTATAGAGGCATTCTTTATTTGACCTCTGTAATTTGCACATGTACTTTAAATATACCCTAGCCCGGATCACTGTGCCAAAATTCATGCAATTTTGTTTATGTTCAGCAGGATTAATGGCACAATTAAAGTGCTTTAGGGCATTAATGAGTTAATTAATTAATTGTCATTAATCGTAGAAGTACCAAAATCAATCCAGTTTGGCATCTTTCTGATATGTACCTGTGTCTAAAATTTTAAATTGATCTGGCAATTTGTTTTTGAGTTATCGCATTCACGCGTAGGATCTTATAGATTCCATAATATCACCAAAACCAAAACATTGTAATATTTTAGTCATTGTCTTAATAATGAAACTAATGAGGCACATTACAAACATATCAATTATTCACAAATCTATATGCAGAGAGAATAGTAATAGTATGCTATGTTATATCAAGGGTAATCAAGAACATTAAGAACCTTTTAAATTACTAACACTTGATTGCAGCATTGATGTTCCTTTACAAAAAAGAACAGGCCTGCAGAACTCTGCTAACAAGAGACAAGTGTGTAGAACAGGCTTTCATGGAATGGAGTCTGTAAAGTAACTGTAGTATTTAAGAGAAATATTGCTTAGTGCCTAAGGGTGGTGGCTTCACGTGTATGCCCTTACTGAGTGAATGTGAGCGTGAATGGTTGTATTACTAGCCACTGTGAAGAGTGTACTCCACCCATAGAACTTTCTCCAGTAAATGTATTGATAGGCTGCAGCTTGCAGGCATCCACAAGCCCTTATAGGTCCAAGTGAAAGTTGCTGAAAAAAACAACACATCTACATCCTTTTTTAAATCAAATGTATACTTGTTGGTAAGTAACATGCAATAATAATGTACTATCTTTGTTCTCCCCTTTCTTGACCTCTCCTCAGGCGTACTGGAAAACCCTGAACCAACTGCTGCAGAAGCTCAGCCAGCGGTTAGCACTGATGAGCCAGGGGGAAGAGATCGTCAAGGTCTCCCTTAACGCCTCCTCCATCTCTGACAAGCTGGTAGCCTTTAAGACCAAGACTCCACCCATCCAAAAGGACATACTGTCTATCTGCAACGACCCCTACACACTGGCACAGCAGCTCACCCACATCGAACTTGTAAGGATCGATTTCGGGGTGGTTCATGTTATAGAGGCATAGCAGTCAAGGCTAGGACCATTTTGGCTACACAGTATTATAAAATCATGCCATGGTTCTCTCGATATCTCGATAATAATAGGACTAATGTTTGTAATGTGGCTAAACCAGGACCAAACCAGGACCAAACTCAGACTAAACTAGGACTGACTCAGGACTTACCTAAACCCTTTCTCAATTGGACATTTCCAGTCATTTAGGGTAAATGTGTTTCAGATGAAGACTATATAGTTATACCAACAATTGTGCTGAGCAGCTCTAACCAGCGTTCCAAAAATCCATGATGAGAAGTGAAAAGTGTGACTAAACGTCTTCAAGTTGGATAATAAGTGTAGGAGGTGTAATGGCAAATCAAGGCGAACAGAGACATTTAGCACTCTGATCTTGGAGCGCAGAAGAGTCTTAATGATTTCTTGTCAGCAATCGCTCGTCTTCTCAAACTGAACAAAGAGAATTATGCAATAAAACATGCATGAACAAAAGACCTCTGCGTCCCTCCTCTCACATGGCACACGCGTGGTCCTGCTCCTTCATGTGTGTTTGATGTGGGTCACGTGGGTAGTAGTGTGTGTCTGTGTGGAGTGCTTGTTGTACCCTTGTCAGTGACATCACCCCATAAGTCAGTGTGAGCCAGGGGCGTCCAGCATTGGATATATGCGACCTGACAGCTCACACTTCAGCACACAATAGTGGAAAGACAGACAATGCACCAAGCTCATAGAAGACTGCATGATTTGTGTTACTCTGATATGAAGCTAGGGGCTGGGCAAGACCTAATGTATTTCTGTATGTATGAATGTATTTCTTCATTCATTATTTTTCAGAATTAGTGTTTGTTCAGATTTGAATGCTTATGGGTTTACGTTTTAAAAAGTCAAAATCTCTATACATTTGTATTTATTTTTAATGTTGTCATAGCAAACAATCCTAGTAAAAGATCAAATATAATCAAAGTCAAACAGTCAAAATATTGAAAGATGTTGTTCTTAATGGTTGTAGGAAGCATATCAAACTAGCCCTATATGAACGTAAAGTCTTTTTTACCAGTTATGTTGTCATGATGTCTGTGTTTTGGTAGCAGATTATATCACAGGATGAGGCTAATGAGTCAGTCTCTATTGCACATGCCCATGTTGTGTCTTTAAATAGATGTGAATATTGTCTCATGTGTTACATTGAGGAAATATGATTCACCATGATTCTGACTTCCCATTATTGATTGTCTCACATTACAGAAATGAAACATGTATTAATAGTGCTGTCCCCCTCCGTGTGTGGTTTACAGGAGCATCTGAGTCGGATCGGGCCGGAGGAATTTGTCCAAGCATTTGTGCAAAAAGACCCTCTTGATGGCACACAGGTAAATAGTGTGATTATTTTCCAATTGCTGCTTACAATGAAGGTTTTTATTTGTGCACAGCATATTTTTAGGAATAGCTTTAGGTCACATGGAAGGCAAGGTCAGGGGTATGTTGGCGTGATAAGATACTACTTCCTAAAAAGAAAAGTTTCTCAAAAATGTAGAACACTACTATCCTGCAATCTATAAATGATCCTGCAATCTTCAAATAGCCACTTTGCAGATTAGTTTTTGGATAGTTCTGTGGTAGTGAAATCACTCTTTAGATCCACTGTCCATCCTCTCGTCTTTTATTTTGTGCTTGTAAAATATTGCACGCTGCTATTCCAGGAACCTTATTCCTAGTTTAGACCTTTAGTTCTGGGTTAGTGCTGATTTAGGCCTGGTTTACTTCTGGGGCAATCCTGATTTTAGTCCAGTAAAATGTTTATTTAAAAAACTCAAAAGTACATTTCTTTCATTACTACATCTGTCTCTGCCTCTGTGATTCTCTTGCTCTTCTTCTGATTCTTCTGATTGCATTATTTCTTCTCTCATCTCATTGTCATGTTCAGTCAGATGGGGGTCAGTCAGTAGATAGGAGCTAATTAGGATGAGAGGTATTCCCAGTGGTAGCAGTGCTGTAGCTCATCTGTGTCTGTCTGTGTGATTATGAACCGTTAACAGCCATGCTTCAGTGACCAGAAAAAGAAAACCTCCAACCTCGAGGCGTATGTCAGGTGGTTCAACAGACTGTGTTACCTGGTTGCCACGGAGATCTGCATGGTGAGTTGCATATGCTCAAACTAGACTAAGCTATTCATTGTGTCAGTGTCTGATTTTGAAGATAACATTGATAGAGACTGTAAATGTGTTTTGTAGCAGAATGTGTATTTTATAATATTGCATAATTAAAGGAAATCAACTTTGTTGGCTGTCTATACTGTAGCCAGTGACAAATGTTATGGAGGGATACTGCCTCCTGGTGGAATTAAGATGCAATTACAACATTGACAAATTTACATGGACGTTCCATGTGTCAGAAAACGGATTTGTGAAGTGTCGAAGAATTTGTATTTTTAAATGTAATATTTAAACCATACAATTCAGTCAGGGTTTTTAGTTTCAACAATAATTTTGTAGCCTTAATACTGTAGGACTGTCATCCTGATTGGCCACTGTCATTTGAATCAACTTGGTAAATGTGGTGGATGCATGTAAGGTAAAAGTGCTGATAAATGTGTCCATTGTGTCACAATATCTTTATTATTATTATTATCTAACATGTATATTACATCACCAGTGTTTTCTAATGGCACAATGTTCTTATATATACAGCCTGGAAAGAAGAAGCAGAGAGCCCAAGTGATTGAGTTTTTCATTGACGTTGCCAGAGAGTGTTTCAACATTGGAAATTTCAACTCACTCATGGCCATCATTTGTGAGTCAATAACTCTTCAATATCAACCTGTATATCTATTATGCTGGTCATTCTTATGTTACCAAGTTGATGACTAAAATGCAATTCCCCCTTATAGCTGGCATGAACATGACTCCTGTGTCACGTCTGAAGAAGACCTGGAGCAAAGCCAAGACTGCCAAATTCTTCATTCTGGAGGTAGGTACAATCTAACATGTCAGCACAGACACACAAGCCTGAAGCTAACAGCGTGGTTCCTGTTCACACTTGTTTTGACAGCATCAGATGGATCCTACAGGAAACTTCTACAACTACAGGACTGCCTTGAGGGGGGCTGCCCATCGCTCACAGACTGCCAACAGCAACAGAGAAAGAGTAAGGTCTACTCAGACACTGACTTTCTCTGAATATTTCTACTTATCTGCTTGTGCCCAAAGTCAGGACTAAACACGGTGAAGCGGCGTTTCAGTTTTATGGAGCTAGGGTCTGGAATATTCTCCCTGAAGATGTTAGACTGGCCTCTACTCTTACAATGTTTAAGTCCAGGCTGAAAACAGTTCTGTTTAGCTGTGCATATGACAACTGAGTGTGGTTCTTATCTTCAAACTTTTTATTTTTAAATTTAATTAATCTTAAAAGGAACTGATTATTGTGTTTTTAATTGTATTATGTTCTTTTCTGTAAAGCACTTTGAATTGCCTTGTGTATGAATTGTGCTATACAAATAAACTTGCCTTGCCTTGAGCGCTGCAAATACAGAACACATGCATATGCAGTATATTTAAAGCATAAATGTAATTGTATGATACTCAGGCAGCTATAAACTGTTGTTTTGCGTATTACTTGTTGATGTAGAAGTGACCTATAGATACATTATTGAGGTGACTTGCCTTGTTCCGTCCCTTGACCTGAGTAGCTTGTTTGGAAACACAGAGGGGACAAAGTCTGGGTCGGACATTTCAAGGGACAGTTGCCCTGTTGAATACAAGACAAACGGTTCTCAATGTTTCTATTTGTAAACAAAAAACTAGGATTTTGGTCAACGCTGGATGAATGTGTAGAAATAATTCACTTGTGCATTCTCGTGTGCATGAGTGACTGTATTAGGTAAATGATACCTGAAATAAAATGTGCACTACAGATCCGAGCATCTCGCCCCAAGTCCTCAATGCTGCCGTTGGCTTTTTCAATCGCGTCGAGCCAGAGCCTACGACGCTTCACCTTAAACGGCCGTGAACTGTTAGCGGTTGGTATAGCGTAGAATTTGAGTTCTCCACGTTTTGTAGGTCGATTAAAACACCCGACAATACAGCATTGGTCCATTTTATACAATAGCGTGGATTTAGACTGTTGTGCTACTAGCTGCTAAAGTTAACTTCCGTAGCTTAAGTGCACGCAGCCTGAGGAAGCTGTCTGATTGGCTGTCTCCTTTCCCGGACGTAGGTATGCTTGTAAATACAATTTCCCCCTAATATCTAATTATTAAGATCTTGTGATGACCTGGATTTCATAGTTTGGGAAAAAAATAATTAATATAATTGTTGTTTATGCTACAGCTGCTTAACCTGTGATTTGTCACATTTACACCATGGTACTTGCCCTGTCCTCTGTAGCTGCTCGTCCATTATAAGGTATTATACCCGTCCTGTTGTATGTCACATGTCTTCCATCTGACCTTCACCCATCGATTGCTCAATTGTTTTAGACTCTCGGGGGAATTTCTTTAACGCTTTAATTGCCCTTGACACGCAGATATTTTCTATTACATGTGCTTTTATTAAGCCACATTTGAGAGGTACCAATAATATGGAGTCAATAGGGTTCCAGGTATATTAGCAAAGAAATTGTAAGTTTTGTAAGGATTGTGAAAGAAAAAATATACAAGCAAAAAATAAATGTTATGTAATAGTTTTGCAAAACGATTTTTTTTTTTTTTTGCAAAACTATATTTATCTTTTACAAAACATTTTGACAAACAATACTTTGCTAATATACCTGGCACCCTATTGACTCCATATACAAACAAACAAACAAACAAACACAACTAAATCCTACAATTTCCAAATACCCTCATTTTGTTGCTGTTGTTGATTCTGACCAACAGATGACGCTGTTGTGTAATGTTAGTACAGCCAAC
>JAVQKC010086321.1:0-30940 GCA_036025475.1 Philypnodon macrostomus
AAAAACTATAAACACTTATTAATATTGGCAAACACCTGCTTTTTCCAAAAACCCCCCCCCGTTTTTTTTGTGTGGCGCCCCCCCCCCCCCCCCCCCCGGTGTCTGTGCCCCTTCTCCACAAAGAGCCACAAGCAAATCCTGTTAGCATGTTTTTTCCATTAGCTAAATGACCAATATCACAGAGAGTTACATGGTCAAACCTCGGGACGGTCTGGGTATACTCTCAGGGCTGGTCAAGGACAAACTAAATGTAGAGGTCAAACAAGTTTGCTAAGAAGTCTGAGGAGTGTTTGACAGACTTTGCTTTTGTTTTATGAAAGTTGTTGGAAAAAATGCATCTGGAGTTAGCCCACTTTAAAATAGTCAGTATATCTGTCATAGACATTGTAATTGTAATTAGATTTTGTATTGTTGTTATGACCTACAGTTCTTACATTTTAATCCTTTGTGGCTAAATGCAAGACGTTATTCAGTATAGCATGCTTCTTGATGAGCGTCCATTGGGCTGCTAGTTCAATCAGTCTCTAAAGTCGAAAAAAATACCTAAAATTGACCTAGTTCTGTCTCAGTTATTTTTCATGTTAGTGTTGCTTCCTTCCACCGTACCTAGATGCTTGTTTTCATACAATGTCTTTGGAAGTATACACTCATCCATTGTTTTCGGTTTCAAAAAATGTTTGCGGCTCTAGTAGGTTTGGTATTTGTGTGCGGCCTGTATTCATTCTTCCCAGATCATATTCTTTGCCTGATAGCGTGCTCTTATAGCCATTGTAATAGCCTCCCCCTGCTTTGCTTTGTGCTGAGATGTGCTGAAATGGCTTTGAAGGAGCTGCTGTTCACCCCCTATCCCTCGTCCTTTCTCTGCTCCATGTCTTCCGTCTGTTCAGAGCTCTACTTCCCGATTATCTGTCTCTACTTTTCCGAACACAGGAATCTCCCTCGGTCCCGCTCTGTCCTCCTTTCTCTATACCTCCATTTTTCCCCTCCACAAAGTCCCTTCTTTCAGTCATTCCTCTGAAATGGCAGCTGGGTTGTCATTGTGGCTTCTCGTCACTGCTGATCCTATTTCAAAGGGACCTGAAGATCCACCAGCATTAGCCCTAGCTCGCCGGCTCTGCAGCTCTCAACTCGCCATCGACTTAGAAATAGAGAAACGGACCAAAAGGAAAAAGACCAAGACCATGTGGATGTCCTTTATTCCATTAGGGGATCGTTTATATAAGATCACCCCTTTCTCCCGGACATTTTCTGAAAAAATAAAACTATACATATATATATATATATATATATAACTAAATCTTC
The DNA here is from genome assembly GCA_036025475.1 of Philypnodon macrostomus. Classification (NCBI taxonomy): domain Eukaryota; kingdom Metazoa; phylum Chordata; class Actinopteri; order Gobiiformes; family Eleotridae; genus Philypnodon; species Philypnodon macrostomus. The sequence goes on from JAVQKC010086321.1 coordinate 1,303, forward strand.
AAGGCCATCAAACGCTTTGTCAGAATGTCTTTTTGCCTTTTGAAAACTGTCTCTCCATTCTTTTGAGGGTAGCTATTACAGACAATAGCGGGCTTATTTAGATATCTTCCCTGGCACCGTTTTGAATGTGGGCATCCTTTTGGTCAGGCTTTAGAAGCCCATCAATGTGTCCACCGTCAGGATAGGAATAACAATTATCGGGGCGGCTTTGGCACGAGTGCAGTTAGCCAAATGCCCAGTGATGGGACGTGATTATACAGAAGACACCACTGCTTTTGATACGTAAGAAAATGAATTGACGACTGTGGGCTTTGAAGTGCTGTTTGTGACAGTGGCATCCTTCAAATCCTCTGGTGGTAGGTTGTCATTAAGAATGTCTCCTTCACGCTACACTTCATTCACTCTTTCATTTCTCCCATAATAATTTGGTGCTTTCTTCTTCATGATAGACATAGCTGTGGGTCCCCCTTGTATCTTTCACTTTTTGTTTTTCTCTGCTTTGTAAGTGTGTTTTAAATATAATGCCAATTGAATGTATAGCAAGAAATGACAAAACAAGCAAAACTGAAAAAGACTATAGGCTAAAGTATTATACAAATTAAATGAATAAATAGTCCTAAACCTAAACTGGGACAAAATTAGGACCTCACATAAAATTGTGATAACTACAGTATGAATCTGCAATATTTTGTAAACCCCTACTCAAATGATCTATTTATTACGCGTTTTCTTTAGTATTACCAGACTCCTTGGGCATCCATAATGGTATCGTACACACAGCATTAAAGGCAATGTAGTGGGCACATTTTATTTGCACTTATGAAAAAGAGAGAGACCAAAAACGTGTATGGGCAAATGGGTTTTTTATGATGGAAAAATTCCATAGTGGGTCAAAGCCCCTCGCAGGTGGCAGCAATTAACTGTAATTTTTGCAGATTGTAATGATCCATAATTTACCAGTATACCCCCTCCCTCCCCAACTCTTTTCAGTCAGAAGAAAAAGGTTTGCGGACGTTTGATTGGGTGCACATTTTATTCTGCGTTTTGGTCTTTAAGTAAGATTGTTCAGAGGGGGCTGCGGTGCTCGGGAGAACTACACAGAGCTGCACAAAATCAGAAACAGTATTTCAAAAAGGATATCGTATGACTAGTGATATGTGGGTATTTTTTGGCAGAGTAATGTATGAAGGTTAATTTTTTATTTAATTTGATGATTTTTAAATTTTTTGGGATTATTCTGAGTTTTCAGAATACGGCAATAAATGTTTTCTTGTGTACGGATACATTTTCATATTTTTCATTTTCATTTCATAGGCTTCTGTCTCTTCTTGCCTCTTTGTCGTGTAGCCATTGCAGACATAAAAACATGCATGGCTGTCCATCTATCATTGCAGGGATTGTGCATACACAAACACTATTTACTGTTACCGCCTTCTCTCCGCAGCGCCGGTTTGAGGTTCAGTGTGTACAAATGTCTTGAGAAAAATGCCCTCCAGTGAAATAGAAAAATAAAAAAAACCAAAGGATAATAAAGCCCAAAGATGAAAGACGGCGCACATTTGCAAGTGACGGATGCCTCGTATTTTGCATTTCTCTCACTTTTCTCTCACTTCTTCTTTTTCTCTTTTCACCTGAGGATTTAAATAAATCCATAAAGCATGAAATATCAGAAATAGAAAAGTAATGCATGAAAGGCATTTTAGAGTCCTCCCCCACACACAAACACATACACGTTCTCTCACTGTTAATTTGATAAAAGCAAAGTACAATTTATTAACATGTGACCTCCTCTTTGTATTCACTATTAATATGCTGCATCAGATTCATGTCCAGCTTCAGCTTCAGCCTTTACTAATTCTGTAAACAAGGCGTTGGATAGGGATGAGTGTGTTTAATGAGATTAGGTGGGCATTGTGAGGTCACTGTAAAGAGCCATTCAGAAATATTTATAGTCCTCTCAAAATGGTGTGTTCACAATCTCACAGTTCCATTGGACTGTGTGATTTTTATAATCCATACTGTAAATACTGTATTGGCATAAGTCTTTGTTTAGCATAGTATTTATTTGATGTGTATTTTACCCTGTTTTGAAATGTGTTTTGTTGCTACCCTTTTCAAAGCTACAGTATCTGTGTGTATTTTTTGAAAAATATAATAGACAATGAATGTGTGCAGCAAATGATATTAATGCATTTATTTGACACTCATTAGGTTAGTCATGATAAAGATCTTTCCTGCTTGCTAACACATCTCTTCTTTCTCTGTGTTCTTTCATCAGATAAAGAGGAGCCCAGCAGTTACACATGTACCACTTGTAAGCATCCCTTCACCAGTGCCTGGTTCCTGCTCCAACATGCCCAGAACACACACGGTTTTCGGATCTACCTTGAGAGCGAGCCTGGCAGCCCCCTCACCCCCCGCGTGGCTACAGCTCCTGGGATGGGGGGAGACTGTGCCTCATCCCAGCCTCCAATGCATGCTGTCCACGTGGCCGATGGTAGTCCGTACAGCCTCCTGAGGATGCCAGGTTCTGGTTCAGGTCGAGATTCAGCGTCCACACCACGCGAGGGCCGCTATCCCAGGACTCCTCCTTTATTTAGTCCTCCTCCACGCCATCACCTCAGCCCAGATGATTTGGCATTGGCTACTCACCATCCCAGCGCCTTCGATAGGGTGATGAGGCTGAACTCTGTGCCACTTGAACCACCGTCCAGCATGGACTTCTCCAGACGTCTCCGAGAGCTAGCGGGAAACGCAGCTGGAGCCTCTCCTCCTCTGTCCCCAAACAGACCCAACCCTATGCAACGCGTTCTGCAGCCTTTCCAGCCCGGATCTAAACCTCCGTTCTCAGCTACACCTCCTCTGTCCACTTCTCAGTCACCCTCAGGCTCTCACTCCACCCCTAACAATGTCTCTAATACTGCCCAACCAGGCACCCCTCTCAAAGCAAAGTCCTGTGAGTTCTGTGGAAAGACTTTTAAATTCCAGAGTAACCTAATCGTTCACCGACGTAGCCACACTGGGGAGAAGCCATTCAAGTGTCATTTGTGTAACCACGCCTGCACCCAAGCCAGCAAACTGAAACGGCACATGAAGACCCACTGTCAGAACAAGTCTCTGATGAACACAAAATCTGAGGATGGTCTTTCAGCCACCAGCTCTCCAGAACCTGGCACTAGCGATTTAATGAACAGTGCCACAGATGCACTCAAGTCTGTAGTGGCGAAGTTCAAGAATGAGAACAATGGTCTAATGGCAGAGAATGGCGAGGATGATGATGAGGAGGAAGATGAGGAGGAGGAAGAGGAAGACGAGGAGGAAGAGGAGGAGGAAGAAGAGGAGCCGGAGGATGAGATGGAGAGTAAGCTTAGAGTGAGAGACGACAAAGAGAGCCGTGAGCACTATCGAATGATCCTCGAATTTGAAAGAGGCAGCGAGGCGCCTTACCCCCATCGCAGGAACTCATCTCGGGATCCCGGTGATGAGGACTCGGCAATGGAGTCGGACCGAGCTGAGAATGGAGCCATGACTCCCGTGAACGGAATAGGACCTCTCACAACTGACAGCATTTCACGCAAACTACTGGGTGGAAGAGTGAGTCCAGGCTCCCTCAGCCCTCTGTCCAAACGCATCAAAGTAGAGAAAGACATGGACCCCCCCACACCCACCATACCCAACACTGAAAACGTCTACTCCCAGTGGTTAGCTGGGTACGCAGCTTCAAGACAACTCAAAGACCCTTTTCTGAACTTCTCAGGTGGGGAATCTAGACAATCGCCCTTCGCCTCTTCATCGGAGCATTCATCAGAGAATGGAAGTTTGAGGTTTTCGACTCCTCCAGGTGAGCTGGATGGAGAGCGGGCTGCTTCAGGACGCAGTGGTACGGGCAGCGGGGCCAGTACGCCTCACGGGGGCAGTGGAAATTGCAGGCCCAGCTCTAAGGACGGCCGCCGCAGTGACACTTGTGAGTATTGTGGAAAAGTGTTTAAAAACTGCAGTAACTTGACAGTGCACAGACGCAGTCACACTGGTGAGCGGCCATACAAGTGTGAGCTGTGCAGTTACGCTTGTGCTCAGAGCTCGAAGCTCACCCGTCACATGAAGACCCATGGACAGATGGGTAAGGATGTATACAAATGTGAAATCTGCCATATGCCTTTCAGTGTGTACAGCACTCTGGAGAAACACATGAAGAAGTGGCACAGTGACCGCCCTATGGCTAATGACATTAAGACTGAGTAACAAAGAGCAGCATGCAGGGAGCTCTCACTCTGCTCCCCGGGCTACAGTGACCCTCGCTAACTAGCCAATAAGTGAGGGGAGAGGACGACAGGGTTAACCACCAGTACAAAGTACGGCCCTGTAACAAGCCGAATGCATGATCCATCAGAGGCAATAGTTGCATCAAAACTTTTTGAGCCTTTCTATTGTGCAATAATTTACACGTTTTGTATTTTTGTAACTGGACAGCATGCTCGTGTGTTTTGGCTACTTACTTAGAGAGAGTATTGTCCTTGGATGGTGGGTTTGGTTGTACTAGTGTAGCTGTTGATTCTTTTGTTTTCTTAGTTATGAGAACTCATGCTGCATACAGTGCATACTGTTTTACATATCATGTACAGATTTGTGTTTCAACATAGTGGACAGTGTCAAGTTATAAACAAGCAGGGTCATACTAAAAGGATCTTTGTAAAAGACTTTCAGTGAGATATATTCCTTTATATAAAATTGGGCTGCCTATGAAATGCTAGGCACTAACGCCATGAAAGATTTTTTTTTTCACAACACAATGGAAAATGGTGTGAAATGACAACTAAGAGTGCCTTTACCTGAATTAGTTAACCCTCCTTTTTGCTATGAGCTCAGAGTTTCTGCTATACATTACAGGCCACTTTTATGTACATGTGAAATAAGCAGGTTCTTGCATCAAGTACCTGTCCTGTCATATTGTGAGCAGAGCAACAGACCCGCTCAAACAGACAGTTGTTTCTATCTCTGGTAAATCATTATCTGCCTGATAGGTGTTGTGTTAATCTCCACTGCTTGTTTGTTTGCATGTTACATGCTCAAAAGTGGTTAGGCTATTTTAAGAGGTTTTATTCTTTGGTACATGTGTACCATTCCTAGAGGGTACTCATTTATCGAGTCATTTAACCAACATAAAGCTCTTAACTTTTCCTTTTGAAAATGACAGTTTTCAGGTTTTGTTTTTATTAGCTCATGTCGCCCAGTCAGCTGTGTGCAGCAGTCACTTGAAGACCACACAGTGGGTTGTAGTTGCTCTAAGCTATACAGGTTTCTTAGGGGTAGGGGTGTAGATGGTTTTGGGTCATGGGGGGGGGACCAGTGTCTTTACAATTCAATTGTCATGTCCTTATAGCGCTTACTTTTACAGCATTAGCATTTAGAAACCCCTAAATAATTCCTTATATTGAGTCCTATTTGAAATAATCTTCCACAAACGTCCACATCAAATGTAAAAAATAAGAGTTTAGTTCATTTGTCACCAGTACATGTTTCCCATTAGTCATTCTTAATGATAGCACTTGTCACTCTGCCTTGGTCTCTGTATCTGTCTCTCTAATCGGAGGTACAGCCGGTCGAGTATAAATGAACACCAGGTTTAGATCTGGTGCTAAATACGTGCACTGTTCAATTTTCCCAGTTTACAGTCGGACTTTCAAGGGAAACAAATTGCTCTTATGCTGACAGATTAGTGTGGTGTTTTTAAAAAGGTAAAAAAAAAATGAAACTATTGCCAGCCATGTTTTGTCTTGAGCCAACGACCTACTTGGCCTGTGATGGTATAACGCAGGAACGCCATAAAAATATCCTGCTTCATAGAGACATACTGCTCAGTACAGAAAAAAAACCAACAACTTGACTTAAAAATAGGTACTTTTTCGTTTCTGATTTTAACACTTTTTAGGGAGAATGTTATTTAAGTTTTTTGTGTTTTTTTTTTTTTGCTGTTTCTCTTTCTGGTCTTGGTGACGGCTATGACTTGATCACATTGTATTGAATTGTAATGTCTCATCTTTATTTGCCTTTACTATACACATGTCTTCAGGTTGAACATAAATTTTGAATTTGGAAGAGATTTATGATATATAAATATATAGAGAGAACTTAAACACATAGGAAACTGCACACTTTTGTCTGTTCCTATGTTCACATTTATGCTCTACTTCTTTCCTGTATTTAGAATGGTATTTGAAATAATGTTCACTTAGTGTAGGCACTTATAGTATTTATGTTGGAGCCTGTATTTTTAAGTGTTTGCCTGTACTCTTTCAAGGTTTCAATGTATCCTTTTTTCTGTAGTGAAAAAATCCCAACAAGCTGCCACCGTATATTTTCTTAATTTGGCAGGATAATATAGTGTGAATAATTTGTATGCTTGAAAATAAGTATGTTTTTGAAAAATAAAACATTGTGGTGTTCCCCAGGGGTGAGAGGTCATGTAATGGCCTCTTCAGGCAGTCCCGCTGGAGTGACCACAATCAGGTGAAAACAGGTGGTTGTACATATCTTTTTAGTTTATTTTATATATATTTTTCTCTCCTGCCATTTTATATGCAGTAATACAAGCTATTGTTGGGTTTTCTTTGTAGCCAACTTTGTACTGTCCACCGAAAACATTCCAGCTGGTCCCGATAAAAACACCTTTGTCATATGCAATCAATCCATTATCAACCTAATACATGTTTTAGTTTTATTTCATTGCCAAACCAAACAAGGTGCTTTGTAATTAATGATGGTACATCTCATACAGTATGCAAGGCATATTCTAAAAACTAAAAGACATTGGTACTCAGAGTCACTGCTAACAGCATCGAGGTACACTATGTTTCATCTTGTGTTCTATTTTGTTCAAGCTTGTCCTGAACTTGAAGTTGACTAAAATCATTGGTCGGCATTATTTATTATGAATACACATGCTCTGTTCTGAACAGAGCTCTGATAAACCAGGCGTCCACTCCCTTCTGTCAGACTCAAACGGCTTCATTTCTGTTTGATGACCAAAGGTCATTGACCAACGTTTATGAGTTGTTGCTTGACTTTTTAATGTTATTTTTCCGTTACGGAGATACCACTCTATTTCAGCTGTTGTCTGCATTATTCTTTTCACTCAGCCATTTTGTCTTGAAAATAAAAAAGTATTACACTCATATATCTGAATGATAGTGTTTTTTTCTTTTATCTTATCAATAACATCATGAGACCACTTAATACGATTACATAGATGCCTCTGACACATAAATATGATTTATACTACTGTTTCAAGAGACCTGAGAAACTTGAGAAACTAGAACTGATCATTTCAAGGTTGTGTTATTACCAAATCTATAAAGCTTTATAATAATTGAATAAATATAATATGTATGTTTCCGTATGAAACAGCACTATATGTTTTTACTGACTGAGATTACCCATATTCTCTGTTTACTCATGCCTTGTGTCAAAGTATTTTTCATGTCTCCACTTTTCTGAAGAGTTAGTTCAAACGTTTGTGTTTGGCCCTGACCTCTCCGGCTCCATTTCCTGGTCTGTGTTGAGGCAGTGGAGGGCACCATGACAGACTAATCGCTCTCTTGTCCGAGCTGGGCGCTGTTTGTCGAGCGGGGCCAGATTAAAGTTCAGCGATAGAGAGAGGTTCCTGCTTAGGCCAGGTGTTGACAGTTAAGATAAAGGCGAGCTGTGAGGAAGTGGGGGGTGGGGGTGCTCTGTGTGCTCAGGGTGGGTGTTGAGATAGACACATACACTTCTAATGTTTAAGACAGAATCAACCCCCTCATATCCCCAAGTTCAATGTCAAGAGAGCAACAATGCCTGGCCACAAATCTGCCAACGAACAACCCGTGCATAGCAGACATAGTTTTCCCATAGCAGTGTGTTTGGATCTTTACTGTCCCCTGCCCCCTTCCTTTTCTTTCTGTGTAGACATATGTCCCTAACTCATAAAGGCAACTCTCTGTCATGTTAGGCTTTAAATCACCTAACCACTGAATAGCTGTCCTTTTACACATTCATAAAAAACGCAGAAGAAAAAATAAGTTACCCTAATTTCTGCCTTGTCTTATGGGGATACACATATTCCCAGCTGAAGGGTTAAAACGTATGAGTTCATTATGCTAATCGAAAGTAGTTCACAAACACTCTTGAAGAGATAAAGATGCCCCCTCCCTCTTCTCTACCTCAGTCTGTCGCTGGGTCCTGACTTGCCTGAGTTGAAAGCAGGGGAGGCCATACTCTCCAGCCACTAAAAGTCAAACAAAGTCATCATAATTAGTAAAAACAAATATAATGTAATCATGATACACTCAAGATCAAACATATATTTTAAAAACGTCAAGCTGAAAACAGAATTATCATTAAATATAAAGTAAATAAAGGTAATCTAGTGGGTTTGGTATATAAAAAAAGCAAGAATATATGTAAAAAATGTTATATAATGTTTTTATGGGCTTATACTCATGTCTCAAAATGGCCTAATATTACCTTACTAATATTAACATTACATCATGTGCATGTCCAGTATCCCGCTGGTTTAACATTGCCCACCTGTGATTAGTTGCTCAGTTTTAGGTCCAGTCCTTTGGCCTGTTCACGTTATAAGCTACAAGTGTCAGTATGAGCAGGGAAAGCCTGAAGAGCTGAAGAGGCAGACTGCAGCTGTGCCGGGCTGCAGTGAAGAGGGGGCCTCGTCCGTCCGGCCTCTTTGGAACAATATAAAAGCACTAATCACCCGGGACAGCTGACACCCCGCGCCTCACACGCACACACACACACACACATGCACACGCACATGTCTGAGGACTGTGGTGGAAGGAGAGGAGCTCTGCCCAGACAAGACTTACAGGTCTGGCCCGGCTGGAAAACAAAGTCTGTGTTTTGTCTATTGGCCTGCAGCGCTTCAGGGCTCACAGTACTTTCTCACAAACAGGGCGAGTGCATGTAACTATTGTAAAACACACAAGAACGTGACGCCCCAGAAACTTTACAAATAAGTGCACAGGCGATCCTCTGCTCTGCTGATGCTGGAGCGTAAACCACATAATAGACTACAGACACACATACACACGCATACACACACACACACACATACACACATACACACACATACACACACACACACACACACACCCACATACACACGTGCATACACAAAAGTGTCTTCGGGAATGTGACCTTTTCCCAAAGCCTCCCTTTCCTGCCCTGGCTCCCCTCCCCCCTGGCTCTGTGAAGACTGAAGGGGTCAAGGGTCAGGTTTTGGGGGACTGCAGATTAGGTTTCACATGACTGAGCACCTTTGTTGGGGCAGGCCAGCAGAAAGGAAACGTCCAGGAGGGTAGCTGTGTCTGTCTGAGCTCCAAGGGGGGAAGGGAGAGAGGCCAGAGGACCGTGGCTGAAGTTTAAGTTTGGTCATACTGGGACGGCTCAAGTTGAAGTGCAAGATCACCAGAGTAACAACAAGTTACTCCTGTAAGTCTTTTCCTAAAGTTCAAACCATGTAGATTCTATGTGTCCAGCCAGTGTCCTGACTGCACGCTGCTGTAGCTGGCTGCACAGATCTCCCTCATGACCACACAGCAAGAAGAAAGCACCAGCCAAAATAGTAAACTGGATCACAGGAGAACTCCCCCTCCCTTCCTCGTACTCCTCCCCCTCACAACATCTGAGTAGTCGGAGTCTGCCCTCAAGACAATGTGCACGGTAACTGGCAGAGAAAATCTTGGCACAGATCCGGATTACCTCGCTTGTGAAGTATTGCTTTTAAAATATCCTTTCTCCAGATTTTAGAGAAAGCAAGTTTTTTTTAACAACATGAAGCAGTTCGAGCTCACAGAGAGGTGGGACTGGTACGACTGCTGATGGCTTCCAGATCAGGGTGAACACTTTGACCCCAGAGTGAAAACGGACAGAGGCTAATGACTGATGGGGGAGGACTGTTAAAATACTGCTGCTCATAATTGAGGAGACCAGGGCCAGGTTCTGCAGTTATGGCTAGAGCCATGTGGCATTTCCAATTTGCGCTGTTATTGCTATAGCATACAGCGCTTTATGGCTAGAACAATGAGTTATGACTATGTCGTATATGCATAAATATATATTGTTCTTTTTGGTAGTTAGTATGGTACATACTAAACACTAACATTCATTTGAATTGTAAAATACATCATCTGCAAACCTAGCAGTACCTGGTAATGACATTCACTGATCAAACTGTATCACAAATGTTATCACAAATATAATGTGTTACAAGCATGTTACAGCATGAATGCCCCTCATACTGCAGTTCACCAGCTCAGTATACTGTATGTGGTGGGTCCATGACCTTAGGGGGTTTCTTTGGCACAAAGCAGGGGTGGCTCATTGAGCCTGGGTGGCTGCAGCAGATGGGAGGGGTCAGGTGAGGGAGGTGGAGCAGATGCACTGCTCTGACCTTGAACTGTGGGTGTGGCGTTCAACATGGCACCGGGTTGGACCCAGGTCCCCGTGTGGGTGTCATGCTGGGATACATGTGCACAGATATATGTATTTACATTATGTGCCTAAACATGACTGCCACTGGACTGTGTGTGTGGAGGTGGGCTGACCAGGTGCAGCGCCGCTGGTAGAATTTATAAGAGCTGTAAAACAGGGTGATATTGTCAGTAGCTTCTGACTCGTGTCTGCATTGAGTGCACCTGCATGTGTGTCTATACATGTTGGCTGTATGCAGAGTGTGTGCACAGGGGAGACAGTAGGGCGCCTGTTTACTGTCCTGTGAATAAAGAGTCAAAGGTCATCCTCTGGTCTCTGTATGCCACATTTCAGTGGCAGATAAGGCTGGATAATAACTCAGCAAAATACCTTTTTTTTAAATAGATTTATAGCTTGTAAACTATGTCATCCTTGGCAGATGGATTCTGAGAATGATTGATTCCGGCTGATATTTGCTGAAATGTCCTTTTTCTCTTTCCATATTTTTCTGTCATTTAAGGAAACCTAATATTCTGTTTCTAACAGAACCACGCTATCACTAGATATTTTAAAGCAGAACAGAGTACGATATTAATTCACACATTCAGTGACATATAGTTTCAACACATTTTTGGCCAGTCCTTATCACTATCACATACCAACTTATGTATTTGGATGTACAGACGTCTGGGCTCTTTCAGTGTGTTCTTCTGTGTTGTGAACTTGGTGTGTCTTCTAATTGTAGCTGCTTCAAGTTTCCTAATGTGATGCTAGTGTGTTTGAAGGTGTGCACCTCATGTAAGACCCTGCTCTCCTTCCTTGAGCCAGTCCAGCTGCTGTAGGGGTGACAGAAGCTAAGACCAGTCGAGGCACAGAGGTGAAGAGGCCCTGAAAGTTTCTGGAAGTTTCTCAGAAGTGCCACACCATTCATGGTTCACTCCAGGTTCATTCCTGAGGCCCAGGGGTCAGGCGGGGGCAGGAATGGGCTGGGGGAGGGTAGTGACCATGGTCACATGTTTAACCTGCCATGTTAACTTTATTACACCCACACATACTTTCTTCTTTCTGCAGTATGTTTGGGATGAGATGTTATTTCTGCTTTTCTCAAATGATTAAAAGACAAACTAAAGCAGGAGTATGTATGTATGTATGTATGTATGTATGTATGTGTGTTTGTATGTATGTATGTATGTTTGTATGTATGTATGTATGTAAGTATGTATTTATGTGTGTTTGTATGTATGTATGTATGTAAGTATGTATTTATGTGTGTTTTTATGTATGTATTTATGTGTGTTTGTATGTATGTATGTATGTTTGTATGTATGTATGTATGTATGTATGTATGTATGTATGTATGTATGTATGTATGTATGTATGTATGTATGTATGTATATATGTATGTATGTATGTATGTATGTATGTATGTATATATGTAAAACTGTTGTTAATCCAGACATTGATCTACATTCAGCTCTCTGTTCAACAAGACTCTCTTCTCTTTACAACCACCCAATATCTCTACGTGGTTAATTAATAAATGGCATTATGATGTACACCTTATAGGACTGGTCACTGCACTGGTCAAAGAAGAGCAGTCATCTCTCCTCTACTATGCAACCTCAAATAATGGAAATGATATAAGGACTCTACCTGTGGTTTTTAGCACGACCATTGTAGGCCTCCAGTCCTACAAAGCGCTTGTCAGTCATTGTGTTGAACCTGTGTTGTGTTGTATGTGGCACTCTGCTGCACAGCTGTCACCCAGAAAGACCCAAGGCTACTTCATCCTGAAAGAAACAAACAAACAAAGGCGTAAAAACAAGGATATGAAAGACCAGAAAAGGGTCACATATAATGAGTGAAAAATATCTTGCCCCGTTGCACCTTGGGAGTCCATCTTTGGGCAGGTTGTGAGTGGTCGGTTTAGACAAAAAGACTTGCCCCCACCCCATCTTACTGTTAGCATGGCCCTTTGAATGAACTTGTACTTTCAGCTGGCCCTCAGATGCCCAGGTGTGTCCTTGTGTGTGTGTGTGTATCTACAGCACTGACATTGCAATGGGCCCAAGTGCTCCATTGAAAATAAGACGGAGAGCACGGCTAATGAAAGAGAGATAAAGTGAACAAGGATGAGAGGAGTGATAAAAGAAAAGTGGCTTCCTTGTTTTTCAGGGCAAGGACAATGTTGAGACCTCACTCCCACGCTCTGCTCAATGGTCTCTGGCCTGTGCTCCACTTTAGTGTCTAACAACATTTCTTTATTTCATTTAGTGTTAGAGCAACAGATTTCTTGTACTGTACATTAGGATTGCCTCCAATATCCTGTGTCAGAGCTCAGTACATTGATAGTAATCTGACAAAAATTCAGTAAATGTAAAACTGTGTAGACCTTCTGGTGCCCACAATAATATTTTGTCTGTATTTGACCCATCCTACCCATGCTGTTGGGGTGACCTTCTTGAGATCTTGAGCCAGAAGAACCTACAAACTAAACTGCTCTTCAATCATTTTCTACTGTGCTTTCATTTTGTACAGTTGTATTATACAAAATAAATCTTCAACCATAAACAGTAACAGCTGACTCCACTCTGTAACCTTACATGACTCCGATCCGACACCACTGAATGAACCAATTTGTTTCAGCATTCACAGCTAATGCCCAGCCCATACTTCCCCAATATTGCAATCACCATGAAGATCTCTTGGGCTGGGTATGGAGCCAGTTGGGGAGCCAAGCATCTATCCAGGCAGGCCAGTGAATGGCTCCATGCCAAGGCCAATTGAGAGGTGCAGTGATGGTGGAGAGCCAGAGGGGAGATGGTCATCCATTATTCATCACTAAGCCAAATAATCCCCACAAGAATTGGTCTGGTTTTGTCTGGCCCAACGGTTGGGGAATGGATGAGATGGTCCAGGGGCAAGAGGGGAGGGTTTTGGCGCTTCAGAATGGTAGGTTTAGTTTTTTTTTTTACCCGGGTTTTTAGGGGGATCTTTGCACTGGGCCGAAAGAGGGTAGTGAACTCTAGTGTCTAATGGATAGGAGGGGGCTTCTTTGAGGATTAGATGCAAATATGTCTTTGATAGCTTTCACAGTCTGGGGGTCTCATTCTGTTTATGGATATTCATATTAAGGCTAATCTTTGGAAACAATCCCTGGCACAGAGCACTGAGAGGCTGCTGGGACGAGGACAGAGCAGACACAGCAGGGGGTCCCAGGAGAGAATGGACCTGAATGGAGCCTGGTCTGACCCAGATCAGAGCAGGACATCAGAGACCCTAGTGCTGTGTGCATCACAATGTGTGTGTTTGTGTGTAAAAGTGTGTGAAAGAAAAACATCTAATGGGATAGAAATATATTTATAATATTTATTTCGTCTGGTTAACTGCATGTAGTAATTCTGCATTATGTAATAATCTGCCAAAATGTAATTAAAATGTCCCTTCATAGTGTAACAAAACCACATTTTGTAATAAACGTACTCAAAACAATATATAATAAAATTACAAGATAGATTACATAAGAACTTATTACAAAATACGGTAAATATCTAGACATTCAGTCATTACATAATATACTTTGTACCTGATTTACAATGCATGTTGATTATATTACATCCATAATGTTAGTATTATTATATCTGTATTGCCCAATCATAACTTTACATAAGGAAAACATTTGTCCTTGACCTTCCTCTTACTGCTGTATGTTCCACACTTTTGACTTATCTTTGTGTTTGTCCAAAACATGGCCCTGCTTCACTGTTTAGTCTCTCTGTTTCTCAACATTTCTCTGACTGAGGTCAACAACCAGCGACCTTTCCTCTGCAAACTATACCTTGTAACTAATGGCAACTTTAATTTGTTTAGAAAAAAAGTTTTGGTGCCCAGAAATAATGTGCTCTTGGGAGTTTATAACATAACATATACCAGAAGAGGAAGTGAGCATTTGAAACTTTCTGGTACTAATAAGAGACGCAAGAGCATGAATGCAAACCATTGCATGATTCATCGATTTATGGTTATAAATATGTTATATATATATATATATATATATAATATTACCCCACTATATTATACACCACTCCTATACCACCGGTAAAAACACTTTTCATTGCTGTATTCAGTTTCATCATATTATTTGGCTTGAAGAAAGTTTTAAAGCCACACAAGGATGCTTGTATTACGTAAAGTTACTTTTTTGCAGTATGCAGTTGGGACGACGACTATATATAATTGACTGGACACGTCTGTCCTCCTTGTGGCGGGTCAGAGTGCAGTGGTGAGACAGGCAGGACTTTAGCTCCCCCCATTTCCCCCCACCCCACCTGGGCCTTATGTCTCCCCCTTACTCAGCCTTGATGCATCCATGTCCTGGTATAGGCTGCGGGTCAGGAGGTTCATAAGGATATGGAGGTTTTCCCTGTGAGACGTGTGTGTCTCAGGGGCATCAGTGTGAGAAAAGGAAGAGAGCCAGACACAAGACACACGTGCAATAGACTATTAACTGACTATGATGTTAGTATGGGTTTCCAATTTTCTATATGCTATATATGATAGGATGATATAGAGCAGCTTTCCAATAACATTTTACAATGTCAAGTTATGTACAGCAATGAAATCAAATGTTGATGTTGATGATGAAATGTTGATGAATAAAAAAATAAATAATAAAACTGACGTCCTGACCCTGTTCGAGGGTGTAAAGTAGATTGTCTGTAGAGGCCAGGGGAGGGTCAAAGCGGTAACCCACATATTCTGCTCTGATGTTAACATTATTATTATTTTTTTTTTTACTTTTGGACTACCCCCTTTAATGTGAAATAATGTGTAACTAAAAACCCACTGAGTCACATGACAAGCATTTCAATATCACTGACATCATTGTTATCCAATGTTAGAATTTCATGTTTCTATTTGTGGGCCATAGCTATTTACATCATGTGTAGACAAAACACTAGCCACAATAGACGATGTTTTCCATTTGAATGTGTTCACTCTCTCTCTTTGTGAACGGAGGGAGATTGTGTCAGTGTTTTGAGGGTGGGGGGCACATTGTCTAGGGGGGATGCTGACCAGTATTCTTAGTTATCACAGTTATCTACTTGACCATGTACATAATTTTACAATTATTAATGACAAAATTGCATTCAAGATTTACATTTTATTGGTACATAGGGCCCTAAAGAGCTCAAGACCCCAGACATCCACTGACCTTTCTATCCAGACAGGGATAAGGGGACAGGGGAGGGAGGGCTAGGGGCATGAGGGTCTGTCCACGTCTGACTGTGCATATATATGTGTCTGTGAGTTCAAGTCGGACCCCACAACCCACCAGCATGTCCTGCTGCTTTTGACCCAATGCACCACCCCCTCACCTTCAAAAACACCCACTACCCTCACCGATTCCCCTCTCTTTTTTCATTTGAGTCATTGTGTTATGTTTAAAAGGTGCTCGGAGGGGTCATTTGCTCTGAACCCTTGCAAATCAATTTGTCTGTGCAGAGGGGTGAGGGTGAGAAGAAGGGGGTGCTGGGTCCACTCAATGTGAAGACGTTGGTATGCATTGTATACATATTGTCAAAGTCTGTCTGCATAGTTTAATTCAGTGCTAGTAAATCAAAACTTCAAAATAAAAGCATGTGTAGAAATCGCTTTCCCATTTGTCAATAGGGCTGGGAATCACATGGTACGTCACAATTTGATATGCTATGCGATAAATGGCTCACAATACCAATAATCATCACATGTGATACTGTGATAAGAGATATGTTGCACATGATACAACCACCAATATATCTCTCTTATACGGTATATCTCTCAATCTTAAGTTTTTAAAGAAACTAATGCAGTTTTTAAATTGCATTTCAATGAATGGATAATCTTTTGATGACATATACAATTCATTTAATAATTTGAACAGTGAATACTTCAGCTGTATCTCAAACAAACAAGTCCACTTTCTGAAAATAAGACACACAATTGAAGTACTTTATGCAATATACAAAATTAAATCCTATATAAAAAACAAAATATATCGAAATATTGATACTGATATTGAAAAAACTAAAAATGACGATTACAACCTATATTGTTTTACCTCTGTCAGTCAACAGAAAACAAGAGGCGAATTCTGAGTGACCCTCCACTCTGAGTGCAGGCTCAGTCATCGATTGTGGTTCCTTCCCTGGACGCTGACAGGACTCTCCCTGAAGCACACAGGCCTGACTGGAACAAGTGTGATCAATACCTGTCACTTCTGTCTCATCTGTCCACTGCCCTCCCCCTCCCCCCACGGACCCCCAAGGCACAAACAAGCCATGCTTTTGTGCACAAACATGCAAATAGATCAAAGAAAACACAAGGTGAATCTACGGATGCATTTGGTGATCATTTTTTTAATATTTAGGATTTTATTACTCTTTATTTATACATGTCATAACAACGATGGATTATACTGCTCAATACAATATTATTTTGATTTTACAAATTCTTTGATTTGATTGGCTGAAGAAGAAGAAAAAAAAGTACATTTTTGCTGAATTAATACTATACAATGTTTTTACTGCAAGGTTTAAAATTTACACAAACTGAAAAGGTAGCATGTGACAAAAAAGGAGACATCCAAACATTGAACCAAACCTGATATAATAGCCTTCAGACACAACCTAGAGCATTGTATCAAATGGACACACATATACAGGCTGTGACAGCGAGGTCAGACAGGGCACTCTGAGCCAGACAACAGTCTCTTCTCTGGGGTCAGACCACAAGGCCAAGGTCTACCCTGTGACCCCTGTGGCCCTTAGTCACACACGCACACAATGACACACATGCACACACAACACAGGCACACATAGACACACACTGACCAGAGACGAGACAACAGTTAGGGGGTCACTAAGGAGGGTCTAGGGGGGAGGGTAAGAAATAAAGAAATAGTGGTATCACTTTATAATAACTGCACAGTATCTAGCATATCTAGCAAGTATATTTAACAATCATTTACTTAATAAGCATTTGATAGATTCTTAAATGTACATAGATTTGTACGAGGGAATTATTAACAATATTTACTACTCAATGGTACTGTTAAAGAGTACTGACTGACATGCAAAGTCAATGGAAATATGTGCTTAAAAAGGATCCTAACCTTGATGTACGATTGAGTTAGCAGGATAAAGAAGTCAGAGCCAGAGTGTTCGTCATTCATTTACTGGAGGTCTTCACTCTTTCAATTTTCTTTTCTTTCTTTTCTTAGCTCAACCTCCGGTGTCCTCACTGCGTCTTTCTCAAGAGACCCTTGCTCTGCTCGGCCACTAAGATAACGTGGTGCAGGGGCCACGTTTACCACCGCAGATAAGCTGTAATTGCAGGGTTATAAAAAGAGAAGAAGTGAGGTATAGGAAGAACAGAGTGAATGGAGGCACACAAATGATTGATTCAAGCTTCTGGTTCACGGGCAGTTATCAGTGACGGAGACTTTAGCTCATTGTGGCCATACGTGCTGCAGAGAAGCGGCACACAATAGCAGGCAGCCTTGACCCCTCAGATAAACAGACACTGTAAAAAAAAGCTGAACAATCACTTCTCTGTTTCGCAACTTTACTCAATCATTTTGGCCTGAACTCACTTTTGGACATAGAGCCACACACAAAACAGATGCTCTAGTTTCTTGTTCTTTGGTTTTTGTTGTTTATCAACATGATACAGATAAACCCTCATTGCTAAGAATGCTATAGCAGCACCAAGCGTCCACTTGTAGCGATGGCTGTGACCCCAGGACAAGGGTTCATGACCTCTGATCTTTGCACTACAATAGACAATAAACCTTGTAGCGGCACTGATTGCATTGGACACTCTTTAATGGCATATAGACTTTATAGTGATGTAAAATATTGGAATACTTCAGAAAAGCATAATTCTTTTGCACTGTAAACAAGTTGAGGCAAGATACTGCAGGTGAATAGGAATAAAAACAATAATTTAGAAATATCAAATTGAAACTTTCCCTGCAGATTACTGACATAAATATAGGAAAAAATGTATATGGAAATTAAGCATTTTGTGTGTAAAAATGACCACAATTGCACACTTTTCCATGAACAAAATCTCAGTGATGGATAAAGAAAGACAATAGATGCCAATTTTGTATTTTTTATTTCGTGTTTGAGTTATGTAAATATACACAGAAAATAAATCTAATTTTGTCTTGTTGCCAAAAACAGCAATAGACCCATCTAGTAATTAGATATCAGCAAATCCTTCTGTAAAGGGACTGAACTGGCCGAAGATTTGACCCATATTAGTGCCCTACCTTAATAATGTACAGTGCAACAATAACAGATTAGGTTTTATAGTGCGTGTAGGTTTCCATGACCTCATTAGTCTTTCACTCCACAGCCACACTATGATCATGGTAAGCAACATCTGTAGACTGTATACCATGATGTGGCACTACCAAACACACTGCAGGACCCACATATTCATGCGTGATGCGTGACGTGTCTGGCCCAAAGGCACAAGAGCAGTATACAATGGTTAGTATGACTTACCGCTGACACTTAAATAGCAAAAACATTAATTTATTGTTTATTTATTCATTTCTACATTTTATTGTATCATCGTCTAGTCACAAATTCCTTTCACAAAACATATATCGTTAATAGAAACCTTTCAACTTTTAAAATGTATTTGTAATAGTGTTTCATTATACTCATTATTTAACACATAAACACTTAAAAATAAAAAGTAGCCTGTTGGGAGCGTTTGTAGCAGCTGTGACAGGCAGGTTGCCGTTGGTGCTCTGTGACCAGCAACAGGCCTCACTTCCTTCCCTCTGGCCTCTGTGGGGAAGGCTGTCTGTTCACCATGGTCATGTGCGTATTGGTGTAATTTGTGTATATATTTGTGTGTGTGCGTGTTTTTGATCACACGCTGGTTCTCAGGGGAGGTCAGGTGAGCTCGGGCCTAGTTCCTGATTCCTGGAAAAGTGGACAGCTGCAACATCTCACACAAATGCCACAGTAAAACATAATCAAAACTGGTGCCGACATTAACTCACCCAATTCTTCATGTTACTGAGTAGTTTCATGTCCAACAAGGTCCAACAATCAAACTGTAATTATGTGAATTTTATTATAAAAAAATTGCAAAGACAAAGTTGATTTTGCTGTTCTGTGGTTGTCAAAAATGATAAAGTGCATCTAAATTTGACACTTAGCAAAATGTATTCTTAATTGTTGTTGGCTGGGTGTTGTGTTTCAAATGTTTGTCACTGAGAAGTGACTTACTAATAAGATTTGAGATAGACTGTATTATTTACCAGCTGCAACATGATGCCTACGTATATCCTATAGCCTGACAACCATTTTTTAATTTAATCAAGTGTTATCTGCCAGCCTGGCTCTCATGTACACACACTTATCTATAGAGCCATTATAGCAGCTTCTCCATATACCCCTATCTGCTCTGACAATGATAAGATACCTGAAAGGGAGGTAGAGCAACAGAGTGTCCACGACTATAGCTCACACACATGAGCCATAAACAGGTTGTCTGCGTAGTCTCACAAAGTCGAAGCTTAGTCGTGATGTACCGGAGTCTGCTGCTCTCTTAGCTCTGTGTAAATACACTGCTCATTGTTTATACAGCGTGGTGTGGCTTCAGGTTCCACAGACCATCACTCTGGGTCTGGGTCAAACAGACACAAACACACACTCACAAACGCACACACACTCACACACACACACACACGCACACACACACACACACATTCATACTAATGCAAACCAGACTCTCTCGCTCACCCGCTCCTCAGAGGGAGAGGGAGCAGTAGTAGGGAGACCGCACAGCGTTGGACCTCGGCCAAATGGACCAGCGGAGCTTGTTTGGAAAGCTTTCAGTCAGAAAGCCACTTTTTGGCAGGGGCCCTGTGAGTGCTGCTGAGCCCTCTGAAGCGGGCCGGAGTTGCTAAAATAAATAATGGTTAGGGCCGTGGGGGTAAGAGTGGCGTTGGTGGATGGGGGGGCAGGGGTATAGTGAGAAGAAGGAGCAGTAATGAGGAAAGGTAGGGAGGGTGAGTTTTGGAGATGGCTGCTGTAATTGTATCTGTCAGTCGACACCAAGGCTCTCGGACCGCCAACGCTCACATTTCCCTTTGCTCGCTCGCTGTCACCGCACACAGAAGTGAGAGAGAGCATATGAAGCCTGTATATGTGTGTGTGCAAATTTCTCTGGCTGCATCCACGGTTTATGTGCGCATCAGCATGTGTCTCTGAACAGACTCGAAGCTTGCTGGGTGGTGTGTCAGTGTGTGTGCATTTATGGGTGAACCTGCAGGGAAACAAACCTGGTCATTCTGGGAGAGAGAGATAAGGAGGGGTTTGTTGCTCTTTCAGTGGGCAGCAAAGTAGTGGTCACTCTGTAGTACACTGGTGTGCAACGGAATAGCCCAGAGCAGCTTTTCACACATTAGCCGAGCAGGGCATGTGCACCAAAATATGAGCTAAAATGCAATTACTATTGTTCAGTTTCTTCCCACTTTAGCATCAGTGGTATGTGAACTGACATCAGTGATGGCCTTCTGCAGGAGACTGAAGCAGTAAGCTGTAAAAAAAAAACTTGATTGAGATTGAGAAGATGATTCAAGAACATTGTGAGCCAAAATCCTGCTTGGCCCAGTAAAAAAGTGTTAAACACAAAACATGCACCTTCAACTGTAAAAATGTTATTTTTATGCGGGATACAAAATTGTCAACACGGCTAAGATATTAACAGAATATTCTTCCTTATTCCATCTTTACCATGATGTACAGCACATAGTGGTATCTGCAGAAGCTCAACCTGCTGGTAATAAGTGGGTTGCTTCATCTTTTTATGCTGCTCTTCTCTTTTGTAGTGAAGCTCTCTCATCTCCATCAGGATGAGGTCCAAAGATCTCACCCAAGAGACACAATTACCACACCGGGCTAAATGTGCCGCCCACAAGCTGCAGTGCCCATCAAAGGCCTGTCGGAGCCTTTCCAACTCTTCCTCTGATGCAGGGCTCTTCCTCTATCCTTTATTAAACACTTCTGCTACCTGCCATTTACATTCTGGTCTTGTGTTACTTTCTCTTGCCACTTTATTAGGTACACTAGTTCAACCACTATGCTAAAATATCTGTTAGTTAATCACAGAACAACTCAAAAGTTCTGACACACATTTAAAGACAAACCAGGTGTAGTTAAGTATAGTATCTGAATGTAGAGAACGGTCACAGAAGTGAACCAGTCTGAATTCTCACATTCAACCATTTCTGGGTTTAACCGGGAATTGTAAAAAAAAGACAGGGGAGACTAGTGCTGTTGTTATGTTGTGAGCTGCTGGTCTGGTAGAACTGATGCAAAATGATGCATGTAATTGTGATGAATCCACCTTAACGCAGATGAGCTCCAGCAACAAAAGACCACTCTTGGGCCACTTTATTAGGTACAAGGTGTTCCTAATAATGTGGCCACTGAACACAAATTAAAAATGTTAGCCCTATATATAACTGATCCAAATATGGATGTATAGTATGAAATGTTGATGCTCACTGTCAACAGCCAAAATGCCACGGGGTGGACAGTTTGTTGCCCCATTGGCAGCAGCTCCGAGTGGTCTGGTGTGTCTGAGAGGTGTTGATTTAGCTGTAGGAAGGAGGATTAAACGGCTCATTGGTGAAGCCCAGCGAAGAGAAGGTGTGAAGCGATCGGACCCCCGTCTCCCCCCTCCTTTACTACTATACTCTCTCTCCCCCAGCCTGGAGAAAAGGCCATTGGGGCTGAACAAACAAATCACATGGCCATCAAACACTACTCACCACCGCTGCACTGGGACTTCATTCAGACAGCATTTTACTGGCCTCAGCAGTGCTCACATACGCTCACACACACACGCACTGCTGAGTCTCCCCATCAACATGACAGTGGTTTTACAAGTCCCCGTAGTGTGCGGTCTCTTATTCCCCGAGTAGCACTAGAATAACATCAGCAGCAGAGGGAAAATGGTGAAAAAAACGGGACAATACAGGTATTGAACGGCTTGTGGCTGGGTGTTGCAGAGAGACTTGTCAATAAAGCTCATAAAAAACGGTTGTGAAAGTTGTAACCGTTTTGTAATAGGAAGTAGGTGTCAACTCCTTTGAAAGTTATGGCCCATTTAAACAGAAGTGCGCTCAGACCTAACGAGGATGCACCTTGCAGGACATTGAGATTGATGGCAACAACAGAAAGCAGCGTATGGCGCCTATGTGGTTAAGTGTTTGTGTGTGGTACGGCAACCTGCGAGGGACACAAAACACAGGCTGGCATTTTCTTTTTCTAAAACGGAACTTTCACTTTCATGTTCACTCCCTCGCCCCTCGGTTAGCCGCTAAATGTCACTCTCTCTTTCTAAAACAAACAAAGCCAGTGGAGTCTAGCATTAGCCGCTATTTGAAATGGCTTCAAGCCCTCAGAAGAGCAGCCTTTACAATCCTTTAGAAAGTGTATCGTACGCTAAACATGCACCAACACCCCATTAGTCTTCAAGAATCAGATGGAAAATATCAGAGAAGATCTGGGGTTGACTGGATAATCACAGCCGTTGGATATTAAAGGACTTCTGTGGTCTTATGGATGCATGTGGGAGAGGCTGTGAATGACACACATCGAGGCTGAGATATATAGAGAAACAGTGGTGGAGAGAGGCGTGGAGCAAAGGCCATAGACTTTGGTTTGGAGCTACGTTAAATACCAGCTACCATCAAACCATAGATGACATACAGCTATCGCCAAAGATAAGTCTTCAGTGTCATAACTGCCATAATATAATCACAAGGAGCTTAAAGAGCTCTGGTGCCACTGGTTTAGAGAAGATTCCCACCAGTTCAAACTTGTGTGGTCTGCTCTGAGTATTCCAACAAATGTGATACTTGAAGTTTTCTTTTACATTTCGTTTTGATGTACACACTGTAAAAACTGTATATAGCAACCAGGCCTTCTGTGGAATCATAATCAAATACCATTGAAGTTTTTCCTCTGCTTTGTACAATCAAACATGCAATATAGAATTACGACATCTGGTCTTTCCTTTTGTGAAAACACATTATCAAAATATATGTTGCACTACTGCGAGTGGCCAATAATGGGCTCCTTGTCAGTAAAAGGGTATGAGGCTGCTTGTTGGTGGCGAGATTGCGGGTTAGATACCTGATAGGAGCCAAAAACTCCAGCACACTCTCTGCCAATCCCAAGCCTAGATAAATCTCATGTCAAGAAGGACATCTGGGCCAATAACCTATACTAAAGCATCCCTTGGTCCAACTGTGGTTTTAACCCAAAATACAGAAAGCACATTGAAAAATGTGAATTACTGACTATATTTGATATGCCTGACCAAAACTTGAGCAAAATATTCCTCCTCTGCAGTTAAATATTATGTGCAAATTTCACGTTCAGGTGACATGCAGACCTACCTGAATGCTGCAGAAATGAATTTTGTCCTGTTGTTCTCTGCGGGTTCAAGGTGTTTGTCAAATTTTTGTATCTGCCGGGGTGTAGTCTGACATCTATAATGCATTTTTCTGTTCTTTTTGCATGATTAAGCAAACTTGGCATGCAGGTGCTACCCAGCGGACTGCACCAGTACAACAATATTCCCAGAACAAATTAAAGGAGCTGTCGCATGGATCAGTCTCTCTCTCTCTGCTGCAGCAAACACACAATGGCTCTCCATATGTTCAGCGCATATACAGAAACACTGACTTGCATTTTTACATGTCGATAAAGTTAAGAAATATGTTTGAAAATACAAACAAAACTATGGTGAATGTTGGGATGAAAGTGAAAACATTGGAAAATGTTTATTGTGTGTTTTATTTACATGTACATTTTCCTTTTTTTTTCTTTTTTCTTTTGGAAATGAATGAATTTGAACTTATTTATTTGATGTCTGTTTAAGTAATTATTTTTATGGCAATATTTAACTTTGTCTTGGGTCATTTTTCACTTTTATAACTTACAATATATATATCAGTACAATATCAGTACAATATCGACCCTTTGTCAGTCCCGGAATGGAGGCGACTGGAGCAAAAGTATGGTTTCTGGTGAGGGCTAGAATAAATCTGAGCATACAATAAATAAAAAAAATTGTTCTCAACATTTCTGTAAGGACCTGTTCAGTAAAACCTAAAAATCAAGAATTTTGCCAAAAGTCTAACTGTTACTAATGTGTACATTTAATAAACAATATGATACTAATGTTTCCTAACCTGACTCTGACATCACCTACATGTAGAGAGTGATTGTCATTTGTCAAAACATCTTAATTTGCAATATTCTGAGGCTAATTCTTATTTCTCCATTGAAAATGTCTTATGGTCTTGCCTCCAGTTGCTTCCATTCCGGAATTTAGAACTTTCTGTTTATAAACTTTGAACTGTTGCATGTGTTCCACCTGCATCCACTTATCTCTACACAGCCGTAGCTTTGCCCCGTCTCCACAATCATATCTAAAGTGTGGTAGTCCTGTGGAGTCCGCTCAAACCTTAAACTCTTAAAGACTAATGCTAAAATGGCCTCCAATGACATCGCTAAAGTGTTAACTAGTTTCAGTCTAGTCCTCTATAGCCTCATCCCACTTCACACTCTCAATTACGTTGTGGAACTCATCACTTGGCAATCTGTCCCCATCGCTTTAATTGGCTTGTAATGTTGCCTCTGATCTTGTCCCCCAATTAACAGGCCTGTCTGGCAGCGAGGCAGGAGAGGCCCGGCAAATATGTGAAGCCTCCCGAACCGTGCCATATGGAGGACACAAGCTGATTGGCCGTGGATATGGCAACGCCTGGCAACTGCTCACACAACAAGAGACTGTATATGAATGTGTGTGAGGAGAGAAGAGGTAAAAGTCATCTGATTGATTATTCAGATTAGTGGTTATCATTGTCAACTGTACCAATAGTTCCACATGACACTTTTCTACTGTTTGTTATATTTTTTTTGTGAAGCTGAACTTAATCTCATTAACTGCAGTCATTTGTCATTGTGTTGGCAATTAGGTATTGTAGGACCCACATTGTGAAATCACATTATTATTGTCAACCCAGTATGTGAATGAAGGCGTTGTTATGAGCCAAATAATAAGAATGAGTGAATCTGCTACCACTATGTCTTATTCTGTTACAGTTAGTCAGCTCTCAGGCTAGGAGTGAGTTAATAGTTTAGACTTTCTGGTTTGAATCACTGGGGGTAATACACAAAACAGCTGAAGAATGCTTACCCCCAAAACATTAATTTGGTCTTCTATGAACGTATATATTAAACTTTTCTTACACGCAGACCAGGCTTTGAGTGTTCTGTGGAAGACTACAGCAGAAGTCGAAACATGTCAAAGAACAACACTCAAACACTGGTCTGTCAATAAGAAATGCTTATACCTTTGGTTCAAGATTGACAGGTGTAATATATTTGACCTCCAAGCACTTCAGATAAAAAAGATCGGCCAGTCTGAAGATTTTGTCATACAATTCTTTTTACAAAATAATCTTCTCGTGTACATGTCTCTATAGCCCCATATCTGTGTTAGAAATTCTGACTGGGGTTTATCCCATTCAATCAAGAAGCAATTCCTTTAAACTCTGACCCACTTCAGGAGAAATGGTTGAGAGGAGACACACTGGTGGGACTCAAGTCAAGAGATTAAGTTCAAATGAGTATTCACTTAAACAAGAACATCTCTTTTGGGTCATCCACAAATGCCCTGTAGTTATGAGACGATCTGGTGGCTAAAATCCTCATTTTTACTTCAACCACAGCAGGACTGGGCTACATTATCTCCCCCACCATAGTCTCCTTCTCGCCCCCTCTGGACTCTGTGACATAATGTTGAGCACAGATCTTACAAGTTGAGTCTTTTGATTTCACAGTCCAAGGTGTTTAACTTAGGGCTGCTATGCCAGTTGACCATTATGTGAGCTTACTGAGGTCTGGGTAAGGGCCAGAGCCAGTCAGCCTCTGCCAGCTGAGTATCCCTGGATCCTGTGTGGAGCTTGGCATTCACTGCAAGATGATATAAAGTGGAGTAAAAAAAACAAAAAAAAAAGCGAACTAGGAATTGGAGACAGCCGTACGAAGAATATCAAGGGCCAAAAAGATGACTGACGACGTGGAGAAAATATAATAATTTAATGTCTGTGATTTTATAAATTGAGAGAAATGGTGTTCACAACTTCATCTACAAATGTTTTATATTATTATATTGTTTATTAAAGCTGTACTCTTGATGTTTCCTAACATGCTTGATCAACGGTAGTCTGGTTTTACTTTTGATATCTCCCTTGGCCTCTACAGCAACGTCACTTTTTACATCAAATTCACCTACTAGTGATCAAGGTGCTAACCCACACATTCTGATTTGATGTTGCTGTAGAGAACAGGACAGGGACTAAAATAAAATTATAATTATGATTACAGAGTACATATGACTACACCTTTAATACTTTGCTTTGCAGGTCTAACGAAACCCAGAACTAAATCACTAAATTTCAGTTAGTGCGGATTTGTCTTTGTTTTCTTCTGCTTTCATACATCCATATACAGGTTTATTTGTATTTAGATCATATTATTTTGAAGTAAATAGTCTCTTACTTAAGCACAATCCTTCACTACTACCACCTCTGCTCCTGACCGGTGCTGTCTCTGTATCCACTGGCTCATTTTCCCTATAACACAGCTCCACATCTGTTTCTCTCATTCCAGCCGCTCTTTAAAGTCCCTGAAGGTGCCGTTAAATTAGAGCCAGCACAGGTTTATAAATGTAAAATCCTCCAATAATCTCAGGCTGACATGACCCCTAATCTTCCCTCTCCGCTGGGTGAACAGGGTTGAACTGTGCTAACTAACAGCGACATGTTTGGGCCACCAGACTTTTAAGAGGTGCAGACAGGGAGGATTTTACTAGAGACAGGTCCTTATTTGCACTGGGACATGCAGCTGGGTCAGGGAGCTGCTGGTGGAGTGCTTGTCAAACTATTCACACCACCTTAGAAAGTGTTTGGCTTTTTGAGTACTGTTTCATTAAATAGAATGAGCTTAAATTAGGACTATGCAGGGCTACACCACAATGTAAAAAATGCCAAGGTATAAAACAGAGAATATAAAGACAGCTTGAATTCTAAATAAGGATAAAACAGGAGCAACATCAGATCTAAATAAGGGCTAAGCCAATGGAACTAAACCCAATCAGGCTAAAACCATGAGTTAGCATTATGGTCCAGAACAAAACAATGGTTGTCCAAGCTTCATTTTTTTGGACTAAAAATCAGGACTAAACCAAGACTAAACCAGGACTAACAATGGTCTAAACCAAGATTAAATCAAGAGAAAACATAAAGATACTTCAGAAAAAGGCATAACTAAACCAGAACTAAATCAAGACTAACCCAGGACTAAACTCCATCTAAACTATGTCTAAACAAAACAGTGGTCTACACATAATGGTTTGACACTTCTGAGGCTGTGCTATTGTTTAGTTATTATAAAACACACTTGATTTAGTTCTTGTATTCTGAAGACGTGACATGTTTAACTACCGTTGTACAACCATATTTTACCAAAGCCTAAAATAACCAACTGCTTCTATCCTGTACAAGTGTATCAACAATATTCTTCATGATCAGCGGTAAAACCTGAGGGGATACAACAGCGTATAAAGGACAGAGAGAAGAAAAGAGACAGAAAACCCATGTCTCCAGGCTCCAGCGGAGGGGGCTCACTAAACTAGCCTGTCTAATGCAATTAATCTAATTGGTGCTGGCGTAAAGTGACAAATTACTACCTTTCACACCAGGGACTAAAAGAACCTCCAGAGATGGATGCAAGAGCGGATACCCAGGTAGTTAATGCAACATCTTTAATTCCATCTTAAACTCTTTTGTAAATGGTACAAAGTGGTTATTAGACTAAATCTATTTGCAGATTTGTATGAGCGTGTATGCATATCACAAGCTACTCATTTTAGATTCATATTCACTGCCTGATCATTAACACATACCTCTTTGCGCCTTGCAGTCATGCCACAGCTATCAGCAGGTCGGCCCTGTTTGCTTGGCTCTGCATGCATTTACACTTGACATTTGAGTTTTTGATTTAATCTCAGAACATATGCACATGAACTCTGCATATTTCAGAGAAATTGTGTTAATGCGTGCCCTTTCATATAACCCTGATTACTCGCTGCTGTATCAAAAAACCTTTTTGCGGACATTGATTTCTGCCTTGGGCCATGCGAGTGAACCTGGATCGGCGGATCTCAGCGATATAATGAACTTAAAGCAAGCTAGCTATTTCTGAACCCTCTGACATTTTGACATTATCAAATGCCTCGCTTGAACCATATACGCACAGCTAATGTAGCCTTTATATACATGTTATTTGCATTAAAATCAGTGATTGGAAGTTCTGTTTGTGCATGTGTAGGTTCTGATCACAGTTATCACATTGAAATGATATTGCATCAAAGTGTTCACGTGTGGAAACAATTCACTTACGAGGTATGTTAAAAAACTCTGGCTGTGAAATTCTACATTCGTGTGATTCCACCTTTGGCGATAACCATGAACTCTGAACCCAATAATTGTTCTAAATTGTGACCTCTGACCTTAGAGCACATAAAAACACAGAAAAAGGCCTGTAGAGCTGGAATGCTGCTCTTCTCGCAGGGCAGGTACAAACAGGCCTAAAGGGAGATCTACACAAATGTCCCAAAAATGTGTCTCAAGTTCAGAGACCCGCTGACTGCCCCGTCTCTCCATGCCCCTTCCCATGTTCAGCTTGATTTAGTTTTTCTCTTCTGTCCCAGGCTTTACCTCTCACTTCATCCTTTTCCTCTTTTGGATTTTCAAAGTCCATCCCCCTTCATCACCTTTGCTCCGGCCGCGACCCCCCCCCTCTATGTCTGGAAAGGAAACGGCGGCTATTAAAAGTGTCTGCTGGGGTCTGGGGGTCCCGAGAACAACCGTCACATTGTATGACCCCGCCTTGGACCCCAGACGGACTAATGAATAAGGCTAACCATCCACTCCCCCCTCCCCAAAAACACCATCCCCACCGCTTTCTCCCTCCTCACCCCCCGGTAGGTAATTCCCCCACTTCTTTCACAGGGT
>JAVQKC010086329.1:0-16762 GCA_036025475.1 Philypnodon macrostomus
CCTTACAGGCTTCTGCTGTCAGTGTCAAGTAAGTGTCAGTCTCATTACAAGAGTAGAAAACTATAGATTTCACTATATCATATATACATGTAGTATGTAGCCTGTAAGGGGTTCTGCAGGTGACAGCCTCTTTCTTGCCACATCTGCATCACAATTTGATCATCCCACATTGGCCGGGCAAACAGGGCTAACTGATCTCAATGGTGAGACATGGGAACAGACACACAGTCTCTCCTGTGGCACAACAGACTCATAAACATGGCACAAAACTGTTCTCTGTGTGCCAAGGGTGTAATTATAAATACTGGGAGGGGGCATGTCTACCCAAGAGTCATTCAATATGTCACTCCAGAATAAATCATAGGTTTACACAGACAAGGCAAAACACAAACTTCATGATAATTGTTCATCAAACGTGACCATAGATCCTGGCTGGTCGGACAGTGATGTTCTTGTAAAGGGGTATTTTTCTATTCTAAAAGAAATGCTCAAATTGCAAGTTTTATTAGAGTAGGTAGGAGGAACTTTTTAATATGAATATCATTATTTCTGAACTGATTGTGCAGTCAACTTTCGGTCCGATATATTTTTTGACATATTCCAGCAACTAATGGCCTTAGATGTGGTACACCCCAGACAAGACAGTCACACTCTGAGAGACAACCAGTCACTCTCTTCACTTTTATAGCAATTGATAACGGCAATTAACAATTCATTTTTGAAAGTAAGGTCACCTAATTTTACAGTCTTACTTTAAAGAAGAATTAACTTTGAACAGAATTCATGGCCATTTAGCTTAGTAATAGAGTAACATTTTGAGTACTTCTACCTCTGAACACAAGCAAAAGTAAATCCACAATTTTCCAGACTTCAGCACATTTCCTTTGAGAAATGTTATACCCATGAACATGGGCGTGAGCTGTGGATAAATTACAAACATGCACATGCAGAGAAACATCCATTAGAGATGTGAGTCTGCTTTAATATGCAATTAATCAATCGATTCAAGGCAATGCTCCATGGAATGAATAAAAAAACTACATTAGCATATTTAGTGTTTTTAGGGCTGTGGACCACTTTCATAAAACACTTTACCAATTATGCTGATTACATGAAGAGTTTCTGGTTAAAAGGAATAAACTGGTATTGCCCATGTGTAGTACATAGTTTAAAAACCTATAAGAACAGAGTGGTTTGACTGGTGGAAAACCATTGGGTAACAATCAATATTTGGTGGTGCTTATCACAACAGCACTCACACCAGAGGGGCCTACTGCTGTAAAGGTCTAATACAAGTAGTGCTCCTGCTCACCATTATGAAATATGAAAGCTCTATTAGTATACTTGAGCTGCTGGGGGTGATATTACTTCAACCATAACAAGCTCAACCTTTGCTAGTGTTTGTTGGTCTGATGTCATGAAAACATCATAAGTAATTGGAAAGAGTAGAATAATATAAACAAATACTAAACTAAATTTAAAAAAGTCAAATTGTAGACTGTGCTTTTGATCCATCTTTATAATGTCATGCTTGTGCGACCAACCAGCACCTAAGGACCCTTCTCCAGATCGTAAGTCATTAGGACCAAGCTGGAGCATTAGCCTTTATGCTGCTTCAGGTCGATGGGGAACTTAAGTACATGTTTGGCCTTGTAGTATATATGTATAAAAAAGGCCTTGCAAGCTCTAGGAATTGAATCCGGGACCATCTTGTGTGAGGCAACATAGTGGAAACCAGTTTGCCTACCTGCTGCCCAGTCTCAATTAGAAACATATACAAAATGTGTTAAACTTACAATGTTTTTTACAAATCTACACATTTTAGACCCTTTCACCTTAAAAGTTTTTTTTTTTTTTTTACTATTTTGCCATTCAGTCCATATTAGGAACAATTCTACAAGTAAATGTCAGTGTCAGCTATAGCCTGGATGATAACGCCTGAGACTGCTGACAGGTAACTCTTTCTACTGTCAAAACACATGCTCTTCTCTGGCAAAGAAAAATACTTCTGACTTTATATTGTTTGTCAGATTTGTTCATATGTAGTTTTATTACTAAACTGTCCGCCATGAGAAATGTTTAGTGTTAGGATGTTGAGTAGTAGTTACATTTTGAAGTTATGTCCACAATCATCTTATATATTAATATTTCTGACCCTTTAAATTGCAATAAGGAACCTGGACGACCACCTATGAATATAATATATTTTTGTAGACTGATAATTCTGTTTGAGGATGAAATGCCAAAACACAGAAAAATACATCTCCAAACAAAAATGCTGAATTTTTTTGATTTACCAGAACAAAGGCCAAAACCGGGACCCTAAATGAACCCTTATGCTTATTGCAGGTAAAAAAAAAAATAAACTAAACCTAAATTGTTAACCGAGAGCTAAACCAATATAGAATAAATACATCTACCAAGCCAACCATTAAATTAAACATACCATTTCTTTCCATTTCTGTCTATGGCATCCACACTGATAATTAACACAGTAAATTCAACACATGTCAGGCTTATTATATCGATACTTCATTGAATCCAGTCCAACATAAACAGTCTGACACATGGTATCATGCTATGGATTTCCTTGACGCTTGTGTCCTCTCATCTAATCTATTCGCAGTGCATAAAAGTAAAGTCTCTATGTTTTTATGATATGTCTTTGAAAAAAAAATTATCATCGTAAAAAAAAGGATGATGCCCCTTTGACGCCAAATAGTCTCCGGTTACAACCACTATTGCCACTTGAAAAACAAAGCTATTACCAAGCTGTGATAAGCAATGCAGGGGAAGTGCCTTTAAAACAATGGAAGGCGTCTTGTTTGGACCTTTACAAGCACCAATAACATGTAAGAGATAGCACTGATATATTCTGTATTTTTTTTTACAGTTGAATGTCTACATAATGAGAAGTGTGGGCTGCATCTAAACATTATGCACTCAAGCACAAAAAGGCCTTGTTCTTAACCCTAACTCTGCAGAGGTGGCACTGTACATAATTAAAGCTTTTAATGTTGAGCTTTATGTTGGGATTATGATGAAGAGAAAGTTCTTTTTTTTTTTTTTAATTAATGGTTATATCACAGGGTGGGAAAATGCACATAACACCTTGGATAACAGTGTTTTATTTATGCAGGGTTTTAGTTTTGGTGATTTTGTTTTGAAACTGCTGTGTTTTTAGCCAGTGGTTTTAAAGACTGGCCCATGGACCAATTAGCACCGAGCACGTTAAAGGAGGGAAATTTGAAGCACAAAAGGAGAGACTGAAAGAGGACAGAGACAAAGGGGGAGACAAAAGAAGGACGAGGACGAGGACAAGACTTTTAGACTAGACAGTTTTATTGTTTTAATTATTGGACCCAATTATTTTATTACTTTGATTTTTTTATGTTATTAAATTATGATTTTATTTCAAACTTTGGTTTTGGATTGGTTTTATTGACACCGCTCACCTTGTAGGTGGAGTTACCTGCGTCACAGTTAAACTAAATCTTCAAACGTTGACAGATAACATTCATTTATATCTTTCTGCTTCTACCTATCAGATGTTAATGGCATCTCGAGCATATATATATCCCAGACAGTCAAAAGGCTGACACAGAGGCATACAGACGCATGCAGTCAAATATTCACTACGGGCAGTTCAGATTCTCCAAACACGTGCATGTTTTTGGATGGTGGGAGGAAACTAGAGAGAATCCCCAGTCACACGGCGACACTATTATCAAACCAGTAAAACATTCATTCATTAAAAAAACTCAAGAGATTAACCTTAGTGAACCGTTGAGTACAATATCAATAAGCTCTAATTAATTTCAACCTCTTTAGTGAACAACCTTCAGAAAAAGCACAACAGTGTGATGTAATAACAGCCAATAAGACACTTGATCAGTAAATTGTTACCAGTGTGTGTTGTGTTTTAAAGCCCTGTTTAGCCTTAGCACTAGCTGTATAAAAGATAGCATAATTTCGAACTGGTAAAGAATACATTAAGAATTATGAGCCCAAAGCTCAAAGGAGCTGTTTATTAATGAGTTCAACCTTGGCCCACGCTCTAAGGTTTTGAGATGTGTGAAGTTCGGTGCAACTGTAAAAAAGGTTTATTAAAATGTATTATTGATTTGACAAACAAGTAAAAACACTGACCTCAAAAACTGATTTACATTTATTAGATTACGAGCACGCTACATTTGAAATGTAATATTAGCATTTAAAAACATTTACATTCCAGAAATCCAATACAAACCACTCTAATAACATTTTAAAACTGTATAATGGTAATAATGGTAATATAAAGATGTATACAATGCTCAGTTTTGAGGCCAGAAAGCATGCTTGAATAATAACCACATATAAAAACAAAATACATGCAATAGTTTGTATTGCCTTGACCTGGACAAGTCTCGGATCTTTCAATTCAGTGGTAAATGCTCTATCCATTGAAGTCTTTAAAAAAATACTTTTTTCCATGGTACATTCTCTGGATAATGCTGAAATAATAATCATAACCCAAACTATAAAGCACTCGGAGAGCGCAAACCCCCACCAAGTTAGAACGTTATCCGGATCAGTCCCAAACACTTCTTCCTTGTGTTATTCCTCAGCTCCTTGGCAGAGGTCTGTACTCTCTGAGTGCTTTCTAGTGTACATCTGCAAAGGACAAAGCAGAGGGGTAGGTGAGGGAGAGAGGGTCTCAACCAAGCCAGTTAAGCCAAGCCAAGAGAGGGGGCCATTTTTTCAAAAGATCCAACACCCAGACCATGATCCGGATCAGTCTAATCACTTCTTCCTTGTGTCATGCGCCAGCTTCCCTGAAAAGTGCCTCCAATCCGTTCAGTCGTTTTTGCATAAAGTTGCTACCAGGCACGTGCACACACCAATGCTACTGAAAACATTACCTCCTTGGCGGAGGTAACTAGGTAATTGCCAATTTATTACAGTAACACTAATAAGTGGCCCCAATACATTTTAGGCTTGCTTTTCTTTGAGATGAGTTCAAAACATATCCTTTAATACCATTGCTGACTGCAGTGTACCATCTCTGTTCAATAGGCAGCCTGCCCTATGAGAAGGGGCTGCTAATCAAAAGCTTTACTTGGGCTGGATTTGGAACTAGAGGCATTTCCTCCTTGTGTGTTCATGTGTGTGTGTTCATGTGTGTGTTCATGTGTGTGTTCATGTGTGTGTTCATGTGTTTTTTCAGACAGAACGAGCAGCATCCTTCCCTCTAGAGAGCTACACCATCAAAGCCATGCAAATAGTATTGGCTTGGTTTAGTTAGGCATCGGTTTCTGTATTTGACAGTGGAGCCTGTATTGATAAGTCTTCCAGACCCACACACAGCATTTCCTGTTGGGTCACCATTTTCCGAGGCAGGTACAATATAACCATGATTATGTTTAAAGGTCACTCTGGCTTTAGAGCAAGACTGTGACGATTGTGCTTAGCATCCTTGTCTCAAATTAACAGCTACAGTACAGTGGTGTTCTGCCAGTATAGGTAGTATAGATAGTATTATTTTTAGTATTATAAATAGCTTTAGAAATTACAGGTATATATTTTTAAACAGCACTGTGCAAATGTTTGGGTTGAAAGTTGGATTTGGATGATTTTACTTTTTAAATACTAAGGAAGAAATGCATAGTTATTGGTAAAGATACTGTTATTGTGAGATAGGGCCAACAATATCATAACCATAGACACAATTAATGCATAGTGTTGTATCACAAAATGCAAAGTAAGCAAGAAATTGATATTTTTTGGTGTTGACATGGATCAACCTCCAGTAATTATTTTTTTTGGTCCCTGGCTTCTTTTAGATAGTATCTATCTTCACCTGGTGTAGCTCCACCAACCTGATCTGAACATCATTGAGTCTGTCTGTGATTAGCTTGAAGAGACAGAAAGATGTGAGCAGTCTGCAACCTCTGATGAACCTACCTTCTCTTCTTCTTCTCCTATTCTGCCAGAGTGAAATAGCTTGGACGGAAATATAATCTAGTCTTTTTTTGTTTGACATATTTCTAGCTGGTGGAATACAATCTAAATCTATCGCCACAGTTACATCGTCGTGTTACTATGTATGGATCCGCTGCAGGTTTCATTCTCATTGTATTTGATTAGAGCTCCCAGTGAAGCGGTAATACTCGTACACAAATCAGCTGTACATTCTTCTGCATTGATTCATCAGAGCAAATGCATAGTGCTGGCGGCGGGATGAGAGAGAGGGCACGGACTTAGTTAGAAGTTATTTGCCCTAAGTGAGCGATGCAGCCAAAGAAAGAGAAACAATAAGTTGCATGTGGATTGTATTTTTGACAGTGGAGGTGGGCTGGTTTAGGTGATCCAGTGTATGAGCTCAAAGGGGAAGAAAAGCTCTAGAGAGGTTGAGCTGTGGGAATGGCTGCTATTTCCAAGACAGCCTCTTCTGGAGAGTTCAATAGCAGAGAAAAGATGTTCTGCTACTTTTGACATGTTCGTCTTAGGTTTTATTTTGGACTATTTGGCTTCCACATCATAAAATATGGCCTTAACCTGATGTAACAGTCTTTAAAACACAACAGGTTAGGAATCATAGCGGCCTACTTCCAACTACATAACAAACTTTTGTCTATTTTTATTAATAAATCAATACACGGAATGTAGTTTGGTCAGCACATTCTAGATTTCTTTAATATTTCTAATAATAATTAAGATTTTAAATTTTTTTAATTTCTCATTCATCTTTGATCTTCTGAACTGTCTGAACAAATAAAAGCACTTTCTAGCCTTCTAGCAAATTGGCTAGAGTACTTTCTTTTTTGGGGGGAAAATGAATTAATTGTGGGTTATTGTATGTGATATGCACCTGATACCATAAAAGGCCTTATGCAGCTGGTCTTTTGAGAAGTCCAGGTGGCCATGTCTTTGATCGCTTTACCTATTATACATCCACTCTAACCTCCATGCCTCTTAGAAGTCACTATTTTGTAATACATTGACTCATGTTAACAAAAGAACTATTGGCACATCATTTTAACCATTTTGACCTTCTTGTGACTTAAAATTTTATTTCAACACATCAGTCTCGAGGCAGGGTTTATTAAACATGTTATCAGCATTCACACAGGTCGAACACACCCAGTGAGGTGGGACATAATTATTCTTGATAGGATTTATCTCCAATTGCCTCATTTCCTGCTTTGTCTGACTGCAGGGAAGTGAAAAAAAAAAACTGTGATGTTTGAGCTTCTATGACGTTGAAGACCAAATTGAGATGACAAAGAGTGTCATGCAGAAGACGAACTACAAGCCTCAGTTCATGTCTGGTTTGGGCATTTCCACAACTGAGTAGAATAGGAGCTGGCATACACTGCACAATATTGTAGGGGCACATTAGACAGACATTGGGCTGTGGTGTTAAAGGTGGAATAGGAGATGACTCTTTCTTATGTTTTGCTATATTTCATGAAAAATTGATAACTGCCCCTTTAAGACATGATTAATAAAAAAGTGAATATACATTATCCGTGAAAGCTGTAGGGCCAATCATCTGCGCTGTCATGGCATGTTTTATTGGCCCATTTAACGATCTATCATTTAATCATTCATTCGCTACACGCCCCGTAGTACTAGAAACCTGAAGTGACTATCTGCAAGAGGATTATTGTTTTCAAAGAGTCTATGAAGATAAACAAAAGGATAAAGGAATAAAACTAAATTAATTTGTGGTGCAGGTAACTTTTAGACCAATAGTTTTGTTGTGATAATAATTCATTTTCAACTGCTGGTTAATCATGTCATCTGATGTTCTGTCACTGCACATGTTAGGCAAACCACTGTTGCAATAAACTGCTATAATAAAGGCTATTTGCTGTGCTAATGCTACTGGTCACTACTATTTGTTATTGAAGTAGAATTCTAAGTTGTTAGTTGTGATTGCAGTAATATCTTTTTACATAACCAAGGTTGTTCTACTGTTGAGTGCTTTTTGTAATTACAATAAGAACGTGTTTGTGGCCACCAAGCCATTGCTAAGAGAACGCAATGGTAGTGGCATTTCCTGAGTGCTATTATGCACCTTTTAATATAATTATATATTATATATAATTATAGAGTACAGTAGGCTGCTTGTCTGTTAGCTTTAGCTTCCATGCACCTGGGCCTCCTCTGCTTGAGTGTGAATGACCGGAGTATGCTCGAGTGACTCTGGAGTTATTTTTACAGCCTTTATTACGCCTGAGGCTGCTTTATTGTTGTGTGTGCACTCAATAACAATCACATTTTTTCTAAATGGCCACAAACATCTCCTTTTCTGCGTTTAAGGTACTGTGACATGTTATTTGAATATGGGGGAGAGACAAGGTCAGTGGGTGACTCAGTCCATGATGGTATATGACGCATGAAGACACAATAATGTGTGGGTTACAAGGATGTGTTTTTCTTCAACTCCACTCTGGACACAATATGTTTTTTACATATTGCATATCACAAATTAGTGGTACTTTGCTCTTTTGAAAGTCCTTCATACCTCGATTACTTAATGTTGTGAAACTATCTGTATCCACAACTGACAGACTGAAGGGGACGAGACACAAATACCATGCTAACAAACACACCGACTACCACCAAAGACATCAAACTCACTAATACGTTCATCCTTTTCATAAGGTTAACATGCTCATTGAATTCTCAAGCACTATTATCTTGTTTGAAAAGGTTGAAAGTCGGTATTTTCAACTCCTATTCAGTGAACTGCACACATTTTTATACCCTGAGCGTCAGTTTTAAAAGTTCCTCATCATATTATACAATAGCAGACAGGAGCAACCAAGTTTGACAGACTTCATAATTGCATTCATGCCCCGGGTATTATTGTTTATTTTTTTGTCAATAGTTCCATTGCTGCAGCAGCTGAAGGTGCTCTCTGCAGCTTGTGTTGTTTGTGGTTATAAATACAACTTGTGGTTTTACTGTTGGGTGGAGCAAAATAGTGCTCCAAGGCAGAAGAATATTGTTTAACATCAAGTTTCCCACAACAATAGTTGTGTTATACAGTAAGAAGATTCAATAAAAATGCTGACATCTGAACACCTATTCATTTTCTTTTCACAATACCTCATGATCCTGGAGTATAGCAGCAATGAATAGTTTCTGTACTACCAACTATACACTTGGGCATTGAAGGCAAGAGTGGCCCCTAAATGATCAAGCCTATGTTTGAGCATGTTATTAAAAGTCACCAAAACAGAAATGTGTATCAAAATATTGATTGTGTTTTTTTCTCTGTTGGCTTTTCTATGTCCTCCCAGTCTGACAAAGTCTTTCCATTATTGAACATACCGGCTCGCCTCAGGAACACACCTATAGTGCTAGATTAGCAAAAGTGTATCGATGATATCATATTAATGCTAACAGTGCAATCTGCAAAACCACTGCAAAACTGTTTTATTTGCACAGTAGTATATAAGGCTTTTGGGGAAAGAGCAATATAGGAATAAGAGAAATCCTGCAGGGAGATGTAATATGAGCATGTTGTGACAGACAGGAAGTGATTGATGAAGCTTGGAGCTGGCACAGTGAAACCATGGCTGTCCTATCAGCAGTCAAGGTGGTGAGATGGTCTGGATGGCAGTATTAATGGCACCATCTGTAATGCATGTACAGTAAATGACTACATTTTTCAGATAATCATTGTGAGTGAAAATGAAGCTGTTGGGTTTCCTATGGTCTGAGGTTAGCAGGTGTAAACTGATGCTGTTCGTATACTATTGCTATGTTCATACCCTTACCAAGTTTGAATATGCGCTATAGCTAATCCTGAGCTATAGGCCTCATGACTCACTATTCAATGCTGATTTGAGCTCACTTAAAGATGTGGGTGCGCCCAACGGGGGAGAGAAGGCCTTAAAATGTTACATATACCTAATCTGAGCTTGAGAGAATCCTCAAATATTATTATTAGAGAATGTTTTAATAACTGTAATACATGTAAAACCTCAGATTATAACCATCATGAGTGTGAAAGAGGAGCTGTTGGTTTGCTATTGTCTGTATGGAGAAGTTAATAGACAGCGACTAATTCACAAATACATTGCCGCTGCATTTTTTGGACTGTTAGCAGGGGCCATACATCACTACAATGCACAGCTGTCCTCTGCCACACCACTAAATTGATGCTAATGCAATTAGCTCTCTCCCTTCATCTCGACTCCAGTCAGGATCTTCTGGGAATAAGGAGGTGTGTGTCTAAATGTGTGTGTTTGTGTGTTTGGTCTTACGAGACATCAAGATGAGAAGTAGAAACAGATCTCCGGATCTAATTAGGCAAAAGGCTTTAGTGGAAAATGTGTTCGGAGCACAGGCAAAATACTCATATTTCAAGGAGAGAGTGGTTAGGTAAGTGTTATTTGGTAGAAGACATTAATATTGCAACAGTAGTGTCTGTCTGTGCCTGAATAATCAAAGTAAAAGCTTAGTGAATAGCGGCAGGTGAATATATGGTGACACTGAGCCATTGATGCCACCAACAAATATTACACAGAGGATTAGCTACTTTCATGGCTTTTGTGTCCGAAAGCATAATACTCTGTCTGCTTCACAAACATGATATTATAAGAGGCACATGTATGGAGGCCGCGGATTATTGTGATTAGTGTTGCACACACGGCAACAAGTGCATTATGATGTGGGATATGAATGTGGTCATGTCAAAGGGGCTGAGAGGCTGTCAGATCAACACAATGATTGAGAGCTACGGTTTTGTCTGTGTGGATAAAGAGATGGCAAGAAATACATTAGACCCTAGTTGGGTTTCTATAGATGTTTTTGTGTATTGATGATCACATTGGAAATTGTTAGAATAACAAACTGTGGTGGGCCTACAGTGGCTCCGGTGGTAGAGGCAGGTCGTCCACTAATTGGACAGTTGCAGGTTCGATCCATACTCCAATTCTAGGGCAAGACACTTCACCTTGCCTGAATGCAGGAATGTGTTTGTGTGAATGTCATGGTGTGCGTTCAGTGGTAGTTGGATGCACATGCACTAGTGTGTCCCAGGGCAGCTGTGGCTACAGAGTTGGCTTACCACTGCCATTGAGAATCTGGAGTGAATAATTGTAATTTTAATCTCAGTTGTATCAATAAGTATTTTTAGTGAAGGCATTAATTTACTATTTTTATTAATTTGAATTTGGCAACTGATAAAGAATCACTTTTTACATACAGTAAAATCTGTTCTTAATTCTTAATCTTAATTTATTCTGTCCAGCAGTTGCTAGAGGATTTACATTTCCTCAACAATTAAAAAGTTTGCTTCAAATTCGTCATGGCATGCATGACAACTAGCAAAGCAGTCCTAATATAACAGTTTTCTCACCAAAGCGTGGGCTCATTTTAAGACCTACATTTTTAGCCAAAGGCTATACTTCATAATTTTCTTTTTTGACAGACCATCCAGTGCGGGCCTAAATTAAATTATGTTAATACAATGGGTGCTCTGATGAAAAATAGATAAACACGGTGCTCTTAGCTGGGTTGCTGTACTTTTGAGCAGCTTACTGCTGGTACCACCGCTGTCCAATGATGCTTCATGATACGATCTGAAGTTTGTATAATTCAATTAAATACAGTATTATGGCCTCGTAACGCTCAACCAGGAATCTGCTCATAAATTAAAGATGCTAATTCATTTCCTCTTTTTCATACAGTCATTTTAATCTATGCTTTTGTATCATTACAACCAGAGCTGAACGGCAGTAAAGAAATGGCAGTTCAGTCATCCAACTTATTAAGAATCTTGGCACCGTTGTGAAGATTTTTAACACTTTTATAATTAAATTCCCAACAAACACCATAACGTGGCTGTTCTGTCTGTGGCTCGACGCTGGAGATGTCCTTCTTATCACACTTTCATCTCCAACACTTTCCTCCTGTTGAAAATATAAGATAGACTATTTGCCAAGAATCGCTATGTGAATGAGGGATTTGAGCAGAATAAATAACACCTGCCATCCCTCATCAGAAAGTGGGGCATCTGTTGAGGTGATGTCTTTATCGAGGAACAGGGTGTCTGATTAAAATGGATGGCACTTCGTCAGGCGCTAGCTAGTCTTGAGCTACAGTAGTTTTTAATTTGTTTATGATACGAGACCTTTTCCCCAAACCCCTCTGCTTATTGAACTAGATGGCAACAGCAAGGAGGAGCAGAATTTCAAAACCCATGTTAAAAGTCACTTAAATCACCCCTTTCCCTTAATTCATGCATGCTTTTTTTGTGTATATAGGGGTTGGCGATATGGTAAAAATAGATCCCAGTTTTATAAAGCCAAGATCCACCTAGTTTAGTTGACTTTTTTGTCGTACACAAAAGACTGCTGCTATTAGTATCTTCATAATACTATTTATTTTCCTTTTATAATTAACATGAAGACTGGCATTGTCACAATACAATAAAATAAACACAATCTTGTATCACCATATTGCACACCCCTATGTGTATAACTGAATCCATTTGATTTGCGTCTACTTGTGGCAAAAATGCAGAAAAATTGCAATATGTACCAGCTTTTAAAGACATAATCATTTATCAGAGAAAAAACATCCACAAGGAAGCAATTTTCCTGCATTTTTCAGGCTCTAAATATCAGTATGTGACCAGTATTGTTTTATTGTACGCCATTTATATCTAAGAGAGAAGATTATGCAAAATGTATTAGATTTTCAGACAGAAAAGCGGCCTTCGAGAAGTACTCCAACATGAAAATAAATCCATTACATAAACCGCAAGCAGATTGTTTCATCAGGGAGGCACAGTGATCCTGACAACATCCATTTACCAACAGTCATTTGTATGCACTATCAAAGCCACCAAGATAAGCTTATAACTTCACTAAAGGGACTCCATATGTTCTTGTGGTGGATTATCAGCCCATGCACAGCACCAGCGCGCCTCTGCTCCCTCCACCTCCACGGAGTAGCAGCTGTGCACGGGCAGGTGCCTGTATGTCTGCATCCCAGTCTGGGCCCATTTTGATAATGCTAATCCACAGGAATGCACAGTACAGACAGCCTTGTGAAATATCAATCCTCCTGATTCCCCAAAGACTGTGATACTGATCAGTTTAAACCACATATTCTCACATTAGAGTGATAATAATAAACATCGTACACCACGGCTGTCTGCAAGGTGGAAATGGAGGTTTGATGGGATTACCTCTGCAAAAGAAATGGTAGAAGTCTGTGTTTTATATAGAATTTCTGCTTCTTTACGTGTTGAATTGAATGAATGGGCGAGAATCAAAGTAAGCTTCCCAATTCTGAAAATGCTGGTATATTGCCAACAAAATATTTATGACAAGTGAATTAATCTAAGGCAAAATTGTGGATTTGCTCATATTCTGTAATAAACTAACACTATATAACTTTTGTATCTGTATCTACACTATTTAGTCAAGAAAACTCTCACGGCACATCTTCCACCGAGGAGTATTTATAATGACTAGACACACTTTTAACTCACGCCACTGAAAGGCAAGAGTGTTCATTTACCCTCCCCATCACCATATTGTAGCCTCAGACATTCAACAATGGTAAATTTACTTCAAAATTGTTACATTTTATACTTTTCACAAGGTCAACTGGTGTTCCCCGGCACAGTGGTAGAAAATCATGTTCTATAATCCAACATGACTATAGTTTCCCTTTTTGGGACAATTTTTCTGGTGCAAATGTATTTCAGATACTGTTTAGTGTTTTATTAAGCTGTTTGCTCACTATATATGTGCAGTATGTGTCTGTTCTGTTCTTTTTTCTTGACCCTGGCCTTTTCCTGCTGCAGAAAACAGTATAGAAAAAAACTTGTTATATACCTTATTTACCTTTATATAATACCTACTTTATTTACATAAGTATTCATTATATTAGGTGTATATCTTTCTGTTTTTTTTAGTACGTATATTAATAGAGGGTCTTATAAACTTACTAACAATATTTATGCATCCCTAATGCATATTACACTTTCATTATCTGACACCTACTTATCAACATTATACAAGCTGACAGGTCATTTTAATAACAGTAATTATCTCATTACCATACACTGTCACTCAGTGGGATATTCTTTGGCTTAAATTAATATTTTAAATAAACAGGCACATAAAAACGATCTCATCTTAGATGTTGTTAGTTGAGGTCAAGTCATGTAATCTTTTTAGTGTGTGGTTAGCACTCTGGACGTCTTGGCAAGAAGGCGGATTGCGGGTTCAGTATTGGGGCTGGCACACACAGTCCTCTCCATGTTTTCCCACAATCTAAAGACATGCATCTATTTCTGAAAGCCCTAAAGAATTATTGTAATGTACCTGTAATGGGTTACAGTTAAACTGAACTGATGAAAGTAAATGTTTTTGCTTTGAATAATTCCTCATTAATATTTTGTGCATTAGGGTAAACAAGGCACCATGCCAAAAAACATGCAATGAATAAACTCTCATACACACACACACACACACACACACACACACACACACACACACACACCGTATTCACTTATAAAAACCCAGGCAGAGGTACTAGTTTTGTAGTAAAACATTGGGATGAGCAGAGCTGACGGACAGACAAGACAGCAGTACTGGTACCGGCACTTCCACAACTCAACAAATACTGCCTGAGCGCTCAAACTATATCGCCTATAAAGTCTATTCAGCAGGCACTAGCTCTGTTTCTGTGATTGCTTACACAGTATCCTCTCAGATGTAAATCTCTGCAGCTCATCTCCAATAGCAGTGCAACGGTTTAAAAAGGGAATTTTATGCTGCTGTAAATGAGTAAATGTTTGTAAATGAATGCACCAAAAAACTCAATTTGCACCATTCTGTGTGAAAACAGCTGTGGGTAAGAGAATGAATAATTGACACGCTGAGATGTTGCGTTTTCTTTGGTTTGATTAGCATTACAAAATGGAATTTACTAGAATTAAATCTGGCCTGGGCAAG
Organism: Philypnodon macrostomus; assembly: GCA_036025475.1. Classification (NCBI taxonomy): domain Eukaryota; kingdom Metazoa; phylum Chordata; class Actinopteri; order Gobiiformes; family Eleotridae; genus Philypnodon; species Philypnodon macrostomus. The sequence continues at coordinate 14,976 of JAVQKC010086329.1, forward strand.
TTGAGTTAGGTTTAAATGGAGAGAAATGCCTAAAATGATAAATGCAATGTAGTGTTAACGATAAAAAAAATTGTGAGCAACATGTTAAACCGGTTAGGCGCTGCAGCTGTTCATTTATTATGTTTAATGTTTAACAGCTGGTTAAAATTGATACCTTGTGGAACAGCTACAGGTAGAAATTGAACGTTTACTGTGAAAGGACTCTGGGAAAAATGGTGTTAAAAGTGATCCTGCCTTGTGTTGTGTTCTGGTCGAATCTTACCGTTTTAAAAGTTTCATAAAGGTCGTTACACTGGATCATGGTAAGTGAAAATGTAGAGACATGCATCATGCAGGCGCTCTCAACAAGTCTTCATCAGAGCTGCCTGATGAAGACCTTAGACCATTTTTTTATTGTTTTGAAAGTTTGTTCTCTTAAAAGGGTAGTTCATTTGATCAGACCGACTGAAGATTCGATGACTTTGTTTACAAAGAGGTTTTAAACGCACAAAATAATTTTGAATAATTTGCAAACAATTTTATGTATTTTATTTAACTTTTGTACACTGGTGTTCCCGGTTGACCGGTCATTAGAAATAAATGGGGCAGACCACTCTAGAGTAAAAAACTGAGCTTTTCTGAACATTGTTATTGTCAGATGGGCACACACACATGCATGCATGTATGTAAAACATATAGCTGACACAGAGACAGTCACAGACAGATAACCCTTTACCTTAATCTTTTAAGAGCCAAGGAGAAATTAGTAATGAATCTATAGAAAAAAAAGTGTGCGTACGCTGAATCCACTGGCATGCGTAATCTGTGGATGAATGTTTGAAAAATAAGATAGACCCACCAACATGAGGTGTATAAATAAGTAAAACACTAACACACAATCTGGCCCTGATCACAGCCTCTATAGCTGCCGCCCATTACTTCGCTTTTTCACACCGCCTTGGAAATCACATAGGAGGAGCTGACTGCCCATTCTACCTAATGTTATTTCCCCTGATTCTCTCGTGCTTGTATCACTCTCTTCAAAAGCTGATGATTTTGGTCGATTTCAGCCTAAATGTGCAGTGTCTTTTATTGGCGTCTGGGGTGTGCAGTGATTGCAGCGTTAAATGGCTGTTAAACCAGCCATTGTGCCTGTGCCGTCTGGAGATATCCAGATAGACCGTTGCTCAAAGTGCACGGCGAACATCCACGGCCTCTTGCTTATCAACCCCCTAATTATGAAAAGCAAATGTGTTTGTCTTTTCTTTTCACAGAAAAGGGGGATGAGATGTCAGTTTTGCACTCGAGGATCTTCAGAAATAATGTGTATGAATGCAAGCCACTCACTCTGATTATCAATAAAGATTCAATGATATGCTTCTAACTGGCCGCTGTTTTAGATACTCTGTCTTACTTACAGCCGGCGACTGGGGAGTAAAGATTTCTAATGTGCGACACCTCAAGCTGGAAGCCTATGATAAACAGAGAGAGTGGTTGAAAAGCCAACTGTTGCAGGAAGTGCGGGAACGTCATTTGTCATGCATAATAATGCAAGCTCCCTCTGTATCTGGGTCACTGTTTGTGGAGAGTACTGTGTGGAAATCCAGAAAATTCCTAGGAGTGAGAGAGAGGAGCATACAATAGAGAGGTCTTAGCTTATGTAGATCCTGGAAACATGCAAAAGCCTGGAAAAATGGTTGTCTGGTTCTCCATTCTACAGTAGTGGATAGAAAAGGCCATCTTATATTTCTATCCTCTTGCTTTAGGATTATTGGTTCTCTTAAAATCCGGGATTATGTTAGCTCCCT
>JAVQKC010086371.1:0-29196 GCA_036025475.1 Philypnodon macrostomus
GGACACACTTACTTTGGCAGAGAGCAATGAAACTTGGTACAGTGATTCTCCACAGTGTACCCAACATAAAATATTATTATGACCCCACCCTACAACAAACAGGAAGTTGGCCATTTTGGATTAAATTTAGGAAGTCAGGTATATTTGACAGCCTCTAACTTGCACATACTTTGCCCGATTAGGCTCAAACATGAAATACCTAATCATCTGACCACATCTGAGTAATATGATGCCAGTTACCACTATAGCGCCCCCTAGACTGAAAGAAAGATTTATTTTTAGGGAAATTTACTAAATTTGGCAAAAACATTCTTCACAAACATCCAGACAAATCAAAAAAGTCAAGTAGACCCTTCCAATATTTGTCATGGTTTGGGGGTGGGGCTTATTAATTGCTCGTTAACAATATAAAAACCCTTAGAAATCAAACAATGTCTGATTAAGGTGCCCGTTGGTGCCATAGCAGTTGTGGCGTTTCGCCGATATACACCTTGCTGTCGGGGATGACAGCACAGGCCTAGTTGGGGTTACCATTTTGTATTTTACTGGGCCACCGATTATTGTGGGTATACAGCCATGTGTGGATTGTAATACTATTCACAAACAAATAAAATAATCCACCTCTATAATGGCATATTTCTACTTATCAGTGCCAGTTGTACTACAGTTTACATATCTATTAAAAAAGCTGCTATTTGACATTCGCTGTTGAAATTGTTTTGGGAACTCATTTCTGAATCCATTGGTGAGGCTTACTTGTTTATTATGTCAAAATATACAAACATTGCAGAGTGCAACAGTCATACGATTATGTTAGATTTCTGAGACAAAACCGAGCCTTAGTTGAAATAATTATAATATAAGCACAATGACCTTTCTTTTGACCCCTCTTTAAAAAACACTCTGCTGACAAACTCTAATTAACATTCCCCCTGACTGGACGTCTATGGGAAAGCACAGAACAATCCGTGCCGAGTGATCCTACATGCTGGGATGCTGACCTTCTCAAGTGTTGAAAAAGCTTGATTCCAAATGTTCTTTTTTATTATTATTTTTTATTTAATTTTTTGTTTTATTGGATGAAAAAGACATAATCTCTTTCTATGTACAGCATTATCTTAAATCAGTCCAAAAAAATAAAAAAAACACATCGATGGAATCTCTGTCTTTTAACATATATTTAACATATATATAACATATATAATAGAGTGAACAAAAATGTGTAGCAATATTTGACAAGAAATGACATATAGCTTCAGACAAAATTAGATCTACATCGTCTAACATATTTTTTCCACTTCTCCCAGTGTTTAACAAATAGGTCCATGTTTAAATAAAGTCATTTTCATTCCATTCCTTCACTTTGTTCTATCCATTTTTTCGTTATTTCTTTCTTCCCAATAATATGTTCCTCCTTTCAGTTCTGGAGGTTTGTGTCCTAGATACATTATTTTGAAGTCCAGGGGAATCAAAGTTTTGAAAATCAATTGCATTACTTTATTAACTTCTTTCCAGTAATTCTGAACCTTCGGACAGCCCCAGAAAACATGATAATGATGGGCAATCTGGCAGCCACAATTTCTCCAATTTCTCTGCACTTTGAGATGGAGGTCGAAAGTAGCGTGGCATATTTCTCCAACAGTATTCTTTCCGGGTGTGAGGTTTTGTGCTCCTCCATTGAGATACACAAATCTGCCCCATTCTTCATCAGTTATGACTAGCTCCCTCTCTCTCCCATTTGTCTTTAATGTATTTTGTTGACAAGCTGTTCAGATTAGAAATACTTTTATATAGTTGTGATATTATTCCGCTGAGGAGTTGTGATTTATATGCCTTTATGCAAAGTTGAATTAAAGGGTTGTATTAATTTTTGTTGCTGTGATTAATTTCATGGTTATAAGAATTTCTTAACTGTAGGTGCCTCTCCAATTTGAAATGTTCTTGTAAGGTCTGGAAAAGTCACCTTTCAACATAAAAATATCAAGACACCCCACCTAGCTACTTCTTCCAGTTTTTTGCAATGACTGTGTTAGGTCTTGACCAACAGGGGAATTAGGAGTTTCAATAAATATGGCAAATAAAAAAGCTTGAAAAAAGGCCTAATACAGTCGTTTTAATCATATGTTATGATATCTCAGATTTTTAGTATAAGTATAAGGTTAGGCTAGTTTTTTAACCCAGCTCTTCTCTTACCACCACCTCAAAGCAGCATGGAGGTAGGTACCACGCTCACAAATGCGTTCCTCCGTTCTACATTGAATATTTGACTGTGTATTAGCAGTCATTTGTCTGACTGGCAGCTCCAAGTGAGCACTTAAGTGTATGCACAAAGTGGGCCAGGGCAAACAGCTTTGGCCCGCTGATGATTTAACTGTTTATGGCATTTTCATAGTGGGAGAACCAGAGTGCTGTTGTTTAACACGGGCCGAGAACAAAAAAAGGCGGTTATAATATTCTGACTTCAAACAATATGGTTACTAAGGATGCAGTGAAACAGTTTGGACTTGTTTCAGTATTTATTGTTTTAATAATACATGTATACAAAATGAATCAATGTAACGAAACCAAAAACACAGCCAGTTCTAGTCTAAGCTTGGCCACTGTTTAAGTACCATTGAGAGAGGGTAAACTGCTTAGTGGTGGTCAATGCTCTATAAAGTTATACAACTGAATTAAGCTGTTTGTGTCAAAGGGATCTAGAACTGACTAAACACTAACCTTCATCCTGGTCTGTTAAATAGCATTATCTTGGAAGACCACCACGGCAGACTATAAGAAAAACTGGCAAAATCTTAATCCAATCCAAACTTGAACTGCAACAAACTCCTGATTACAACTAGAAAGAGTTTGCATACCACAAGTAGTACCTGTACCACAAGTTGGGAACCATTCTGGTAAGAGATGGAGAAAACCTTCCTAGACAACTGTGGTAACCATCTTCTGAAAGGACTGCTTCAAGTCTCAATTTTATGCCTCTACCTTGTGCGTCAAACATAATTTTAGTGTTGAGCTTGTGCCTAGTGCCAAAATTCTAGTTTTATGTCTCCTCCAATGCCCCAACCTGTCCCACATCTATTGAGAAAACACTGGTATAAATTGTACACGTTCAGATTGAAAACAGGAGCCAAATGTCTTAATTTTAATGACAAACTCCAAAACTCTCCATAAAGATAGCCGTTTATAGGTTCAGACTTGCTGCCTGTATAGACGTGCTGAGTGACAGGCTGGGTGTGTTATCCCTGATGCCCTTTTAAAAGTGAAATTGAATATCAAACAACATAGTCTGACATTTCTCACATCTTTATGCCAGTCTCTGCACTTTGAAGACACATCAGAGGGTGAAGGAAGGCATCCAAGTGTCAGTAAATGTGGATATCTAATTATCTACTTAATGTCACAACACACAATACACACAGAGCTATTAATATAGTGGTATTTCTGTGTCAGAAGTGATGAAGATTATAGTTTTTACAGAGTATACACTCACTGGCCACTTTATTAGGTAGCCCTTGTAGAGTCTTTTTTTTGCATATCACCATATTTTTCCTTCATATTATTATGCGTAGTTTATACAGATGTATTATGGGTCACAAGTCAAATAAACATAAAGCATTTTGCAGTAAGCGAGTATAACGTGTCATTCAAATGTTATATTTTATGTTGAGGGTTGTATAATTGCCTCAAAATAACCCTTGCTGAATTGCCTCTATTCCCGTCTATAGCTGCCCTGAGCGGTCAGCAGTGCACAGGAGGAGAGCTCGTTCATGTTACTTTTTTAAACACAGTCTTGCATAAAGCCTTTGGACTCGGGTGAACTTGACTTGAGTGTTTCTAAAGATAATCTTCAGACTTTATAGATTTGTTCACAGGCAAATGGGCTACCAAAGACAGTCGGTAGGAGCAGTTAGGTGCTTCAGTTTTACAAAAGCTTACATAAGAAAACATTTTTAAAAACACATTTCTTTACCACTAAGCCCTTTCTACTCGGGGGAATGCCTGATGCTGATGCTAACATATACTAGCATTTTGCACATTGTCTCTTAGAATCCAGCTGTTTATCACAAGAACAGGAGGCTCTACAAAAGAAAGCAAATTATTTCACCCAAGTTAGGATTATTTATTGCCCAATAGACACACAGCAATGAGGGTCGGCTTCACCTTAACCATTCAGGAATGCCATAGCTGTTCCAGACCCCACCACAGAGCGGTCCCCAGGAGGGGGGAGGCACTTTGAGGGTGGTCTGTGCTTTTTAAATATCTGTCTATTGGCCTATTTAGTTTTGGGCTGCTTTTGGGAAGTTAAACCAGGAAGACTCCCTGTCCTGTCCCTCAGCTCACTTCATCTCAGCCAATCACATTCTACTTCCTCATCCTCTGAACCAATCACCGCTCAGCTGCCTGTGTCTCCTATTCAATTGAGCTGTGTCTCCTATTCAATTGAGCAGCCCTCCTCTGCCCCATCACCTCCTGAGCATCTGATCCATCTCTCTATCTCATCTCATCTCATCTCATGCTCTGTTCCATCATGTCCTCAGAGTCATCTCACTCTCCACAGCTGAGCAGAATCTTCCCAAGCTTCCCTTCCTCTGCCACCACTAGTGTCTAGACTCCGGGGAAAGATCAGAACCATACCTACACTATTCTCCTTACAATACAGCGATCATCAATGTCTCTCCTGCTGGGGTCTAAGCGCCAAATTCTTTCCAATAAATCTATTGTATCACTATTTTATTTAAGTCTCTCATCGTTGAAATATGCAATAGGCACAAGTTACACACGCTAGCTAACCCAATGCTACACACCAATCAATAGAGCTATTAAACCCTTCAAGAAGAAAGTGCTGTCTCAACACTAGCTCCCAGCATGACGCCCGGGTTTGTTCTTCTCCCGTCCACCAACATCAAGCAGCCAAGAGCTATCGGCCACACCTTAGCCAACATTTTTGCTTTTGTCAGCAACATGCAAGGAACCTTCACTAAGTGTCAGCTAACAAGACTAAAGGAAGACAACAAGCAATCAGACAAGGTCATTAAGGTGTGTACTTAGACCCCCGTGGCCCTCAGCTGTATCACCAGGTAGTTGTAAAGAAAATTTAACCTGGGAGAAAGTCAATGACGCGATGATGAAAATGAGGTCCCTTGATGCAGGCGATTGATTTTTTTGCCGTGAAAAATGGCAGGTGCGTGGGGAGAACAGAAATTGCACCAATGTAAAGGAAATGTGTGTGTTTTATCACGTACTCTTAAAGCTACAAGGATTTATCGAGCAGGACTAGCAGATATAGTGTGGTTACTGGGTGGCTGTTAACCTTGATAAAAAAGCATTCCCTGGCTTTTGTAGTTTGGCTTGTACCCAAAGAACAAAATTGCTGAAATAAAAATGAATAATATGATAATATGGTCTATATTAGCAACCACAGAAATGCAAAGAAATATTGAAATGACATCATTACTGCACAAGTCGGAAGACCCCTTACATAAAACTGAAGAAGATTTACATTTTTAATTAAAGCAATATTCCCCAACCATATTCTTAAATTGCAAAAATATTTCTTTCTCAACTTACTAGTATTTGTAGCTTCTGTCAGTGATTCGTTATAAAGCAAATGTATAACCATATTTCACCAAATTGCCATGTACCATAAAAGACACTTTTATGAACTCTATTTATGGTTTGGTATTATGTTTCTGTGTGGTGCTAGTATAATTATACTCAAGGTGATGCTGACAGTACATTGCATTAATATACTGGGCATCTGTAATGAAAATCAGTAAACAGCTTGGTAATTTAACACTTGTCTGACTGTACGTTTGACAGCAGCGTCAGTGGAGCTGTCACTAAAAATGTAAAAATATTTTTTTTTATTAAACCGTTAGTCAAGTCAATTACAGCTGTCAATCATCTCAGCAGATATCAAAGACTATATAGTGATGTCGCTTCACAGACAGAGGAGGAGGATGACTATATGACTAAGTATATCCAATTATTATAAATAACAAATTAATGTTAAAAGTGTCTTTGTAATCCAGCCGAGACACCGCCATTTCTCCACAATAAAGTCCAAAACAGTCCAACGAACATTGGAGCTACAGCTTTTGTATACATACTAAACCACATGTTATAGTTAACTTAATTCATTATGGCAACAAATATTCCTGTTTTGAGTCAATTTGACAAATGGAAAAGGGATAAACTAAGTCATAATTCTGCATGTATTGTGCCAAATGAAGGCTAATTTTGTATTTCAATTGTTTATAGTAGTTTCTTTGTAAATATACTAGTCACAAAAAGTTAGACATATTTCACTTGAATGCTCATGAAATTCCCATTTACCCAAATTATACTCTACTTTCATGACAGTTTACAGTTTCCATTAATTTTACCCCAAAATAAAATACCCCAAACTTTCTGTTTCTAGTATGTTGGTTGAATACTTGAGCGTTCCTTTAGTCCTTTTTACTGTACAGGTGGGGTTAGTGGGTTTTCACTTGTCGAGAGTGGAAACAGAATTTTAAAAAATAGATGTTACCATGGTTTTTTAGTCATTTTACCTCCATTATTAATTGTATTCCACCGGCTTTGCTGACAACGTACATGCACAATTGAGTTTTACAGTGCCTTCTTTCAGCAATGCTATTGTATTGTGACAGTTACAGCACACAGCGGACTTGTTTTACTGAGTCCAATCCCTCTTAAACACGGGGCTGCAGCTGTAGTTAAGTCTAATAACCCTTGCTTCATCTTCACCACTGAGCCACTAGTGTGCGTACTCTGGGATGTTGACCTTATTCCCACTGTGTGTGACGTGATCCGACATGACATCCCGGTCCACTGCGCCGCTTTGAGTGCTGTCTACCTTTAGAAAAATCCTGGCTGTGTTCCTACGGGGAAAAAGCAGCCATCATCTCTTGTTTTTTGGACGCACCTGAGCCTCCCCAGTACAAAGCCAGGTGCACGCAAAGGTGTGAATGAATACCACCAAGGGGGAAGGAAATGTATGTCACGCTTTGTTCTTTATAATGAGATTTGGCCCTATACAGCGGCTAAATTTAAAACAACTGTGAAGTCTGAAAAAGCCATTGGAGTGTGTTAAGCAATGTGACCGTCTGACTATCCCTAGACTTATGGGTTGGTCTCTCGTTCTGTCTCTGGGGACGTCGACGGCGCTAATGGAAATCAATGGAAGCAGTGGCATTTCAAATGTGATTTGATGAAATGTAGGGAGTTGCCAAGAGGAACATTTTAGACAAAGAATACATTATTTCAGGTTGTAGTTATTGAAATATGGCAGAAGCCTGTATCAATACCACTATAGGCACAACATCTGCGTTCCTATTGTGGGCGACAGGTTGGTTTGGCAAGACACTTCACCTAAAGCTTGGTGGATGACTGTTCTGTTCCGTGATCCACTGGCAGCCCAAGTTTCATTCACATTTGCTTTCAAAGATTATAGATCATTTTATTGCACTATTTTAAATATGTATCACAATGCAATGTTTTTTTGCCCTTATGTTTTCGCTGTATACATTTCATGCTTGATACACTGTTTCCTGGAGGCAAACCCAAGCTAAATCTATCCTGTAGCTCACTTCACAACGACCTGTGTTGAAAAAGGCCTGTTGCCAAATGTTGCCTTAGGGTGCTGCAGCTAAAAGCTCACATCTGACTAATGCCCTGCAGGTAATCACAGGTATACCCACACAGGAACAAAAGACAAAGTATCCGGTTGGGCCTATGTGAGCAAAGTTGGTTATTTTCATATTAGCAGCAGCAGTACGGATCTTAAATCGAAGTTATGTGGGTGTTGTTTTAGAAGCTTCCTCCAGAGAATCAAGTTGAGAAACCCTGCTCTATGGCAAAGAAAAAACATCCTTATTCTTACCTATTGCATCCACAGTTCAGAGATGAGCCTCATTATTTTAGCACAAATGGATGCCAATGTCAAACCCAAAATAAAACATGGGATGAGTGTCTTTATATTGTTTTTCTAATGGTGGTGATGCATGTCTACTGTTGTTTTCTCTTTGGTGCGCCACAAAATGTTTTTTCCAATGTATACAACATAAAGGCATCTTGCATAAGGTTTGGAATCTCAGTTTTGGATTGAAGTGAATAAAAATGATGAGCAGTAAACATTCCCAACATCCCAGATATATTACAGTGCATTCGGTATAAAGCTATTGGGAGCAAATCTAAACAGCACACGAGGTCTAATCAGACAACTCTAGACAACAACAAGATGAAGCATTTAATTATCGTATTACATAAACCTAACTGGTTGCTTTTGATGTAAAGCCTTCGAACATCCTCATAATTGTTTTAGTCATTTGAGGACAGGAATAAATTATATAAATACAGAAAAAAAACTCATAAAAATAGACACATTTATTGGCCACTTTATTAGGTTGACCTGTGCGCATGTCCCTTCACACTGCATTGAGGCAATAGATGAGGCCATGCACGAATGTTCAAGATAAACCTGGTGAAGTTCAAAGAGAAACATGGGATGGTTGTTGAGATGGGATGAAATTGATGATCTTCTGGGATTTTCATAAACATACATATCATTTCTAGGGTTTACAGAGAATGGTTTGAAAAACATACCATGTCCATGTAAGCAACAGTTCTGTGGTCGAAACAACATTAGCTCAGAGCACCACACCGCAGCAGAGAGTTTAGATGTTGTGAAAAGTATATTCAAAAAGAAGAGCTGAAGTAGACAGCTGATGTAGCTTTTTCCAGCTCCTGTCTGTGACCTGTGCCTCTGACAGCTGCGGATAAGTGGCCATTAAAATCCCATGATCACTTAATACACCTGTCATTAACCATCAACTGTGCATTACCACCGGGAGCCGGGGCTTACCGCGAGAGAACTACAGCCCAGCCGCAATTAAAAAGCTGCAGAAAGTTCCCTCATTTGGACAATTTTCCTGATTATTATGTGGCCTTGCTGGTGCTCTGAGCCATAAATATAGAAGAGTGCACTAGTGTGAGCTTGCTAAGTATGCAGGTAGTGTGGTCTTGGAACTTTGGTCAAAACCTTAGAAAGAAGTTGGAGGTTGTTTTCAGCAGAGCACCACCTTTTCGTTTAAGAATTTACCACCTTGGCCAACCACACACATACACCTTCCACACATCCTCATTTACTCCAGCCTGACCAGAGACTGTTATTAAAAATTGGTTGTTTTCCAAATTGTATCCCAACACAATGTTGCATTATGTAGAGATTATCTAGAGTTTCTGATTGGCTGTATGTCTAACCAGTTACGATCTATGTTCAATCATGTTGGCCCAATGTCAACCAAACTGACACTGTTAGCCAGGCTAACGATTCACAATGTAATGCTTGTGTTCCTATACTTAGTACCTACTTATACTTCCTTTATCTTATACATTGAGTGACATATTGATTGATTGATTGATTGATTGATATGCATCCTATAATCATATTAATTCTAAATGTCTGTTGAGAGGGAAGTCTGGGCATCTTAGCTTGCACTTTAAACAGCTTTGCTCATCTTCTTTGTAGAGCTTGTATTATCTTGTTCCAATGAGATTATTATTTTTGCTCTATGCCTTTCTATGAAGTAGCTAATCACTGTTTTGACAATTTACACTTCTATTACCTTGGAAACATTTTGAATTTCACTTTCCATAATCCTACACTCTGAGATTAAAAGCCAGTAGATAATGTATCGTCCAAAGAAAACACCACCTCTAATATTCACATTGTCATTTGTGTCCAGTTTCTCATTTCGTACCACAGTATAAACAAAGTGGACAGCAGAGTGCAGCAATGTTATCATTATTAGAGTCATTAAACCAGTAGGAAGTTGTATATGTATAAATGGATTTTCAGGTAATTGTTTTTGTAGCCCCGGGCTCTGGATGCGGATTTGTTTTGTTGGCCTGTTTATTTCCTTTTTGTATCATGGCTAAAGCTTGTCCATTTTATGCATGAAGCTACTGTTTGTATAGAGCACAAGGTCAGCCATTTTAATTAGGCCCAAGAACCAGGAAGCATTCACAACGGCTTTTGTAGCTCGCATCTTTTGTCCTTCACATACAATATTTAGTTTCTTTTTAATCGGTAATAATAACATTTCCTGGGAAAATGTATTTAAAAGGTCCCATATTATGGCTCTTTTTAAAGTTGAATTTAATTTGTACTACACCGCTAGATTAGCATTTCACAAGCATTTTGGCTCATTTGGCTTTCTTTCAACTAAAAAAGTGCAGACTAGGAGTATAGCCCTTTAAGGCACTCTTTTCCCCTGCTTTTCCCCCACAGTCTCGTCACTACTGCCAATGCAAACAATTTGCAAGGTGGCGTTTCTTCACCTCTCTCCATAGAAAGGTGAAACCAAGCATTTTCAGCTTTTTTGTGAATATGGTCAAAGCAGGGTTGAAAAATATTTTGTGAAAGCATGTGCTCAAAATTAGATTTCATAAGAGACCAACATGTAATTTGACAAAGCTACAATTGCTATTATTCAGTTGTTCTAATTATATTAAATTGTGAGCTGTATTTAGCTAAAAATGTAATAGATTTTTGTTTTTTTGTTTTTTTTTTATTAAAAATAAAAAAATTCATGATTCCAAAACGCTGTGCTAGTGAACGTCTCTGCCCATGTGGGATTATTTTTGCTTCCTTGCAGCCTGTGTGTACTTGACAGCTGTTCGGTTTGCCAACACTCCTCTCAGATAGCAGGCCAATAAGGCTGTTTTTTGCCGGTCTATTCCCCCTTACCAAAACAAATATGGAAATGGAAGATGTCACTGTTGGTTCCATTGGACGTTGAAACCATTTTGACATGTGACTGTGGTCATGTCAAAACCATGTGTGTCAGCTGTGCATGCCCAAATGCAGCATTTAGGTCACAAAGGTCCAAAAAATAATGTGATCTCCAAAAGACCAGAAATACGATACTTTTGACAAATTTGTATGAGTTTAAAAAAGACAAAACCACGTCTAAACCAGGGCTTAACCTGATCTAACCCAAGGCCAAACCAAAAATTAAACCAAGATTAAATCTGGTTTAAAATAGGTTGAAATCATGACTAAACCAGATCTAAACTGTGTACATCTTAATAAAAAATAAAACAGGATTAAACTGTATCTAAACTAGGACTAAATCAGGTCTAAATGTAACCCTATTCCTTCACTTTATAATGGTCAGAGATATTGGGGTAAAATAATTTTGTTGCCCTGAAAACTTTTTTGGGACCTCGGTATTTTCCCCAAACCCTGTCCCTAACGTGTGTGTATCTTCATGTAGCCCGAGTTAGCTTGTCTCTGCCCCAGCCGCAGCCTGTGAGTGATGAGAGACAGTCAGCCCTGGCTCCAGCAGCAGGCGGCCGCGATAAGGAGTCCATACCTCCACAGATTAAACAGCGGGATTAACCTCACTGCTCCAGCTCTGCCACCATCGTGTCTTTCACCCCTTATCTGCCCCAGCGCCCCCATGCCTCCACCCTCCCCCTGCTACAGCGTTAGCCACCATACATTTGTACACTTGTCATGAGGTGGGAAATTGCTTTTTAACCCCTGTGTGGCTTTTCTTTCTTTTTGGAGGGTAATTGAAATGTAAGGAAATTGAGTGAAAACATTGGCAGGAGTAAAATAGACTTTTTGTTTGGACTTAAATGCTTTGTGTTTTATTGGCACCGTAAAATTGGCAGATCCAGTTACCAGTCCAATTAGTGCAAACTGCCGTTGTGTTCTTGGGCACGTCCAGAGGTGGGTAGTACTCAGTTACATATACTCATTTACATTTACTTTTTAAATAAATTGAACTCTATAGAGTAGCTTTACTGCACAATACATTTTACTTTTACATGAGTAATAATGTTTTGAAGTAACTGTACTCTTAATTGAGTAAAACTTTGGAAATCTATAAAGAGTAAGAGTACTTTTACCACCTCTGTGTCATGTAAGAACAGCTTTATGTGAAAAATATAAAATTCTGTTCCTTGTACCTTGATAATTTTTTTTTTACGTTTTAGTTTATCTTTTGAAAATATCAAAACCTGTTTATGATTTTTTTTTTTTTTTTGCCAGATTACAACAAAATTAAACAGATAATCTGACATTACACTCAAACAGTTACTCAGGACGTGAGTAGTTTTTTCACCAGTACTTTTCTACTCTTACTTACTTTTCTTACTCCACTAATTATGTGAATACTTTTTACTTTTACTTGAGTAACATTGTTTTGAAGTAACGGTACTCTTACTTGAGTAACATTATTGGCTACTCTACCACCTCTGGGCAACACTTCACCCTTTCCTATGTTTGAATGTGTTAATGTGATTGGTGTGCTTAGTGGTGGTCCATGAAGCTGTAGGCACGTCTCTGTCAGTGACTATAGGCACAGTAGCTTACCACCACAAATGAATGGAATGAATGAATATTAGACTCAATTTGTAAGTGCTTTGGGCGTCTTGAAGAGTGCTACATGAATGAAAGACACTATTTTATTATAAAAGTTTTTGTCATGGGTACAACAATGAAGGTTTGATCTGAATCCTTTGTCTGAAGTAAGACTTGAAACAGAACAGAGGAAATAAGACAACTCTTCTGAATATTACTTAATACTATTTAGTCTCTAAATTTAAGCACTTAATCCAGTTACAACTTTTAAGTTATTCATGTTTAAAAAGTCCTAGAGATAGCCATACCACAGATATGATTTTAAGATGATTATTTATTCCAGCCAGTATTCAGGGCTCCAGGCATGCATAAAAGAATGCATGTCCAGCTCTCTGTTTTCATGGATATTGAATAGCAATCCAAAAATATATACATTTAAACACTTGACTAAAATTGAATGGCATATATTTACATAATTTGAATGGTGAAATGTTGCCTCATTCAGTTTCCTTTTGGAAGTCAATGCATTTCAACTATCTTTGCTCAAGGCTCACACAATAATTATATAAACTGCATTAGAGAAGCAGCTAAGCGGCCATTCTTACAAAGTTTTTGTTTGGATAGCTTTTTCCTCTGTTTTGGGAAATCGTTTTTGTATACTATATTTGATTATTGAGTTTATATTTGTACAAAGAGCTATGACTGTATTTTTTGTTTATTTATTTTAAAAATTCTGATGATTTACTATTTTAAATGTTTTCCCCATCACTCTCTAGGCTTAAAAACATATTTTTTTTTACCCAAAAATGTTTTCTTTCTAATGAATGCCAAAGCCTAATAAACCCAAAACTACTATTACCAAGACAGCAGCAGTGTACAAATCAAAGAGAAAATCCTGATAATAGCCTTAATAATCTAATACTGTTTATACGCCACCCACAATCTATAAAAGACAAAAACATAAAAACAATTAGCATACACAAACAAACACAAATCAATCAAATAAATCACATTTACTGCCCCAAATGGAAGTTGTATACTTTAGAAATGATCAAATGTTTCCGTCTGCGGCTGATGTGTTGTAGTCAGTCATCAGGCCGGATACACAGGTGCCCCACTCTAAACTGGTAATTAGCATGGTCTCCCTCGACGTTGGTATACTTGTGATAAGAGCCGGTGACCAAGTGGGCTATGACATTCCATTGATCCAGAAAATTGCTGCGGAGCCAGGCTTGAAATTAGTTTAAATTGCTGAATCAAAAAATGTTATCCAGGATTTTGGCGAAGCCAGCGTAAACCGTATAGGCCTCTAATCCCCGGACCTATGTGAGGAGTTGTCAGGGATCGTGTTGTCCAAGGCCAGGATTGATGGCAGAATTTGGATGCAGCTTGACAGAGAAAGACGCATGCAAGCCATTGGGATTTGACTTGGATGGCACTTATTTTCGTGCTCTGGTTTCAAATGCTCAGGCTTATTGAGATTTTCCAGTACAATCTACACTGGCTTCACACACCAACTCTTAACTGTCTGATCTGTGGTATTGCACTTTAAGTAACCATAGAAATGTGTATAAATCAGTCTGTGAAGCATTACTACAGTTGAAAAAGCCACATGTACAAATGTGTTGATACATGAATTATGTTATCCAATAAATCAGGGGTGCCCAAAGTGGGGCCCGGGGGCCAAAGTTGGCCCGCCAAGCCCTTTGATTTGGCCCGCCATTACATCCCAGAAAGCCCAATTAGTGAATGACATAGGCTGAATGTCCAGATTCCCCAATCAGCTCAGAGTTGGCCCAATCGTTGGCAACATTAAATGATCAGATTTGACTGTATTGGTAAAATCTGAAAAAAACTTACTGGATAAGAAATCTTAGTCCACATTAACGAGAATTTTGACTCTTGAATACACATTTTTGGAGGGAACTCCAGATTACATTATTACGCTAAAATATTCACAAGGAAACTTTGAAATAAGCAATTATAGAAACATTGATCTTAAATGCCAAATATTTTTGCATTTGGACCAGTAATCAATTTTTATGTTGGCCCTCTGAGTAAAAATGTTTGGGCAACCCTGCAATAAATGAAACAAAACACAACTCCATGCACATTTTTGACAAGCTTTATAACATGGTACATGCTTAGTAGGGCCCCTTTAATCAATCCAAATGCTGTAAAATTAGCAATGTACATATCAGAGACACAAAACACAAAGGTCAAAGGTGACATCATAGCTACAGTTCCTGCTTATGTTTTACTAAAGGAAGTAATGTGGTTTGGCTTGGATGGCACTTACGGGTACCAGGGTCGTGCCTTGGTTTCAAATGGTCAGGGTTTTGAGATGTGCCAATACAATCTGGCTTCTATGTGCTTTTCCATTTAATTACAACTCTTAGCTGTGTGACTGGGCTGGATGTGGAGCTCTCTTAGATGTGAGTTGAGTCATAAATCCAGGCTTTGAGTTCAAGGATTGGGGCGAATAATTTGGCATCAGTCAGGTGTCTCGTCTTATCCTCTTTGGGTGGGCCTAAAATAGCAACAAACAACAACAAAGTGGTGTAATGGATGGATAGGGAGGAGAGTAGGCAGTGCATGTCAAGTTTAAACATTCTTCAACAATTGTGGGATAAATTCAGAAAACAGGATCATGTTGGTAGTAAGGTTAAGTAGATCATATTATATTCTCTTGCTATAGTCAGATCTGTTAGTTCTGAATTAGACTATACTTGTATCTGAAGTTCAGTTAACACTAGGGTCCCTTTAATCACCTGCAGTTTTAGAACAAGAACCAAACCATGTACAAGCCAAAACCAGGAATACACCAGGCCTAAATTGTGGACTGAACCAGGGCAAGGTTTTATTGTTATAGTTTTCTGTCTCTAGTAAATGAGTTTGAGGTAGAATGATTTTACTTAAACCAGGGCTAAACCAGTGCTAACCCAGTGCTAAACTAGGGCTAAACAATGCTAAACCAGGGCTAAACCAGTGCTAAACCAGTGCTAAACCAGGGCTAAACCAGGGCTAAACCAGTGCTAAACCAGGGCTAAACCAGTGCTAAGCCAGGGCTAAACCAGGACAATATTTCAAACTTCCCCCATTGCACCTTTCCACAAGACACATGAAAAAAACGTATTTTCTGACGTTGTTGGACATGATAAACAAAAGTAAAACCCAGATGCTGTTGTGAAGATTGCCCCATCAAACTGGCAAATAAATTGCTCACTGTTTTGTTTAGTTGCTGACAATTTTTCAAACTCCAAGTCTTTCTTGAAGCCCCTAGTTTCTACAAGTGTGGTGCAGCATGACATTAGGCCAAGGCAGAGCACTTGATACATTTCAGACCGGCCCGTATTTATTCTTAGACCAGTTTCAACAAGATTCTGACAGTGGAGAGAACCACCGTGAAATGTGCTCCAATCATATTTCAACCATTCATTAGTGTCCTGGGTACTTCTGCTACACCTGAGCTATACAATCACTGCAGTAAAAAGGGGCTGACAGTGTCTTCTTGCTCAGTTAATTATTGTGAAAAGTATAATGTTTCAGCCTACGTGTGGGTGACTAACAAGAATCATTGTGACTTTTCATCTACAGTCTTTTGTCAGCAGTTGATTATAATAGATCTACTTGACTTTAAGGTGGCTGTGATCCTGTTATCTGAACTTATTCCACATTAGGGCTGTTTAGATTTGACACAGACTACCATTAGCACAAGACAGGGACTTAACCGGGACTAAACCAGGTCTAGACATGATTTTAATAGGACCTAATGACTTTTTCGCTGTAATTCGCTATATATTGAATTTATTCTATTTAGAAACAGTAATACATTTACTTTTGTTTTCTCTGTGCTGAAAAAGATCATTTTAGGTATGTCTTCTGCTGGCCACACCCACTTCACTAGTGCAGCAAATGTAAACAATGCAACGTGGGGTTTCAGCACATGAGAAGTCCAGTGCCTCAGTATACTGGATTACCTAAACATGAGTGCAATGAAATACCACTCGGGGTATATTTATAACACCGTAGATGGCTCAGAAAAGACTAACTAGGCCCTCTTCAAACAAGAAAAAGTGCTAATGCTAATTGTACTTATATAACATACTTGTATAATGTATGTTTTACTTGTAGAAATATTACCGTTTTTTTTTCTTCTCTCTCCCTTGTGAGTCATGTGGAAAAGTGCTATGGGTTATAGGCTTTAAGTATCAGAACATAATCCTCCTGCTGCTTCTGACGGGAAAAAGAAAGTTGCCCCGCAAAGCACTCAACACGTTTTAAGTATAGTGTGTGAAAATCCATGCAGGATAAGACAATGCCCCACTGGATCCAGTAGGATTAGTATATCTATTGATTTGTGTCATCATGAGGCAAGTGCACTATATCAGCATTACAGACAGTATCTCTCTACATTAAGATGGGGGAGGCTTCAAACTGTGACTTTAGCGCAGTGTGTTTTTATCCCAACAGGTATATAGTCAAATGTTCTCATTAAATTTAATAGATCAAAGACAAGAAAGACTGTTAACCCTCAAGTCAAAACTTCACTTCACGGGTAACTTAATAATCTTTTAGATTTGATACAGCCAGAAACTGCACCTCATAATATGTCTTTTAACTCTTACATATAAGCAGGGTTCATTCAAGTCAAATCTGGAAAAGTCTTTCAAATTGTCAATGCAGTTTCTAGATTTTTAAAATGTAATGGTTATTCCAAAGTATTGGAAATATTTTTTTGTTAAATATGATTTTGTTAGACTCGGTTTAGTCTTGGTTTAGACCTATTTTAGACCTGTGTTAGTCCTTATTTAGTCCTGGAACATCCCTGCTTTAGATACTGTTTTATATCTGGTTGTGCCCTGGTTTAGACCTGGTTTAGTCTTGGTTAAGACCTTGTTTTATCCCTCTTTGGATCTGGTTTAGTTGTGATTTAGTCTTGGTTTAGCATGAAAGCCTTATAAGTTTGTTTTTCTTATTCCTTACATTCACTTTTCCTTAGCTTATACAGTATCTTTATAGTGTCATCAATGCTCCATATGTGACTGAAGATGCAAGTTAATAACGCTTTAGGTCTTTACATTTGAAAAAAAAAAAAAAACTTCTTTAAACCAGTCATCTTTATGGAGCACTGCACACTGCTTGGTCATTTTAAAGTATCCCACTGGGGGTCCAAAAACCAGCGGTCTGCACACTAACCTACACCAGAATACATGCTGAAGTGGAACAAAATATGACCACCATCGCATGCTCAGTGTCAGGCCAAGCTTAACATTTTCTTTGCTTATCCTGGATTTTCTTGTGGCTTAGCGCTGTAGTAGGCAGAAATCACAAAAGAGAAACCGCCACAGTTTGACAAATTCACACCTTTTTTTATTTAGCCTATGAAAAGATACGAAAACAGGAAGCAGTGTCTTAAGCATGACCACAAAAGCAGTTGTATACAGGCTGCAGAGAAGCAGGTGCAAACTGTGCTCATTCACCTAATAATCACTTTATGTTACAGCTGCGTACTTGAAGTTTTCATTATTGCAACATTTTTGTTTACAGGTGTACTCATTGATGATATATATATTTTTAATACATTATCGAAAAAGAAAAAGTGTGGCCCTTACTTTTTTGTATTGAACTCACATTGAATTAATAAGATATACACTAGATGGTGAAATCAGATGCAATTCTCAAAGCACATGTTAAAGCAGTGCTGGTTATTTCATGTATCATTATTTTCCCACCATATAACAGTAAGAACACGTGTACAATATTAGGCTACTAAATGGGTTAAAGGGGCACTATGCAACTTTTTAGAGTCAATGTGATCCTAATTGAGTTGTTGTGGGGTGAACGAAGCTTCCTTGTTATAGGATGAATGTCCTTGGAAGTCTCGGGTTAAGTCACATGTCTCGCCAAAACAACAAATTGCTTTTAAACAGGCTTTTACAAAGAGAGCTCCGAGAAATAAATATATGTTTTCGTGATTGAACAGTAGCTTTATGATCGTCTAGAGTCTATATATGAAGTCTATAGTCTTTGTGTTTTCTGTGGACAGTGCTATGCTCTGAAACGGAGATCTGAAACGGAGCTCTGTGAAGGAGAAATGTGACCAAAACAGTGAAAAGTAGTTAAATTCATAAACTATATATAACTATATATATAAATAAACTGTGACAGATAGGGATCAAAATAAAGTCAATGGTATTCCACAGAAAATGGGGTGTTTTTTTCCTGGTTTATATCTGGTTTAGCCTTCTTTTACACATTTTTTGTCCTGGTTTGTCCTGGCTTTCAGTTTACTATTTTAAACCAGAGACTATGTAATAATATATTTAGCTCTAATCTAATCCTATGGAGAAGCACTGCAGCCCAGATGGTAATTATACATTCTAAAAGCCTTGGCAACAGAATGCTCCTCATCTGTTCCTGGATCAGCTGGTGGTCCTGGGGCAAAAGGCCACGCGTTACTCAGATCTGCACCTGAACCATGTTGTTACATAGACCCCACTGTGTGCACACCATGTCAATAAAAAAAACAACTGTAAACAAACTGCCTTTAGACTTGGTTTAGTCCTGGTTTAGTTCCTGCTGCAATTGTATTTGGTTTAACCCAGAGGTGGGCAATAAGGTCAAAATGTAATATCACAATTTTATTAATCCAAGATCACGATTTTGATTTTATTACATTTTTAGCTGACTTACACAGAAGACTGCTGCCATCTTCATGAAACCTTTTTAACTACACATTTAATGTACATCCATGTTCATCATAATATTTTATACAATTTTTATTCCTTTTTTATTAATATGAACATTAAAATATGACATTATTACAGTAAAAATTACAAGGAGCAGAGAATAAATAAATGCACAGGAGCACGATTCTGCGATCTTCAGATTATCATAACTACAATACAATCTTTTATCGCCATATCGCACACGTCTCTCATTATTTATGTCTTACAAGGGTAACATTGAAGAAAGTTCAGGCTGGTTGTAAGCACATGAGAAGCAGGAAGCACTTGTAGGCCAAAGATCAAACATACAAAACGGTGTAGACGCTTAATGAACCTCTGTGTTTATGTGATGTCCATTGACTGTCCTTATAAAAGGAAACAGGTAGGAGACACTCTGAAGTCATGTCAATGCTATTACCGTGCAGCCTCATTAGGAAGAACAAACATCACACCTTCTGTCACCGATGCTATAAATGACACTGTACAGAGGTGGTCAAGGTACATTAGTGGTATTCTGTGAACTGTTTCTCAGGTTTCTTTTTTATATCTGTCTTGCCCTGCTCCTTATCAGTGTTACCATGTAAAGTAATTATGAAACTGATAATTATGGCTGTGTATTGACAAGAACTATATCTCAAATATAATAGTCACAAATACCATATCACAATTGTAACAAAGCTTGTGATTTATATATAAATAAATATATAATATAGTTCATCCGTATGTGATATAACTATATATCACAAATGTAACCTAACCCCAAATAAGCATAAATCCAGTCCAACAATAGATTCAGTCGTCATTAGTCAATTCAGTTTATCCTGTTTCTTTGCTTTACTTTTTTTATAGTACAAATTTTGAAAATGTCATTGTGAGGAAAGACTCAATATGACCTCTATGGGCCTCTGCGTTATCTAACTTCAATAGATTTTTTCAAATATTTAACCTTGAAAAAGATTCACTTAATGATAAATGGCAAGGGTTTTATTGAATTGTCCTCAGGCAGACACTGGTGGGACCATCTCAGGACAGTCTGGGTTGTCCAGGGCTTAAACATTCAATCATTCATTTATCCTCTGCTTGTTCCAGTTTGGGGTTGGGTAACTTGAGGCTATCCCAGCAACTATGGGCCTTAGGGGTGGTACATCTGGACACACTCTAGACCTGCATGTGTTCGGTCAATTGGTAAATGTTAATGGACCCTATGAATGTGAGTGCGAATGGTTGTCAGTGTACACCTCTGTCAACTAACTGGCCATGGTCTAGGCTGCACCCCGCCCAAGGCCCGTAGATGCTGGAATATTCTCCAGTCACCCCCAACCTCCATCTATCCATCTTCTTCCGCTTATCCGGGGCTGTATCGCGGAGGCAGCAGTCTAAGCAGAGATGCCCAGATCTCCCTCTCCACAGACACTTCCTCCAGCTCTTCCTAGGCGTTCCCAGGCCAGATGAGAGATATAAGTGTGTCCTACGTCTTCCCCGGGGTCTCCTCCCGGTGAGACATGCCCGGAACACCTCCTGAGGGAGGCGTCCAGGCACCCCCAACCTCTAACTGTAATAAGCAAAAGAGTAATATCATTTATAACAGACATGTGCGGCCCGGGGGCTAGTCATTGATTGCTCCTGGCATAATTCGTGTGTATTTTTATATACTTTAATATTTTTTTAACATATTTCTACTTCTAACAACTATCTTCCCATTTGGACAGTAAGGAAGATTAATCTAAAATAATTCCCATTAAAACTTATATTATTTTGAGTGTTGGTCACATTTTCAATTATGGCCCTCAACAAAAGTTTGGACATCCTTTGCTGTACAAGTATTAAAACATCAGACACAAAAGTGCAATCCCAGCGGACGCCAAATAAAAGTAAGACATTTGCATCTTTACCGACGAGCCAGCAGAGATCACGGCTAAATGGGTTAGATGTTTCATTTTGGGTCCAGTCATAACGACAAACGAAGAAGAAAGCTGCTCCATCGTTAAATAGTTGCTGCACCAGGACCTCGGGGGAAATTAAAAACATATTGTACCACAATTTCCCTGCCTCCCCGGGGAGAGCACTTTTCAAATTTCTAATAAAGGAGACTTCAAATTACTGAGAGGGGACCTGGCATTAATTAAACTAGGGATTTCACTCGGGTCAGCTCGTCATATTTATTTGTTTATGCCATGCTTGGGCCGTGCGTGTAAAGACTGGTGTGAGGATTGAGGTCGCAGCTTGTGGGTAAAACTAACGCGAATGTCCCAGGCCATGATACAGGTAGGGTGATTTATGGGATACAATAAGGCAAAATTGTAAGGTGATGAAACTTAAAAGTATGTGGATCAAAAAGTCATGACAAAAGTTACTGTGTGATACTTGGTCTTTAACAATTTATCACCACAATTACACACTGCATCACACCCAAGTTTATATCATGGCAAGTTCTAATTTTAATTATCTTGTAAATCCATGCAAAAATACAGTATTCATTAATTTTCTTCCACTTCTTTCTGTTGGCTCAGCAACTATGGGCCTTAAGTGGGGCACACCCTTGACAGTGGTCAGTAAATGCAGGGCTGACTCAGAGACATACACTGACAGACAATCATTTATTTACACTTTCATTTACTAGGGGCAATAAAAACAATTCTTTGGATGGTGGATGGAAGCTGGAGAGAACCCACAGTAATATGAGGAGGATCCACTTAGAGAGAGAGTGTCTAGGTCGACATGGGAATTGAACCAGCAACCTCCTAACTACTATGCTAGGCTTTTTACTTGTCTTTTATTTATGTTTGAACCAAAGTCGATGAATTTCTGTAACTTTGATTGCAGATGAATACTGAATATTATAATGGATTAGTTAACATCCCTTACATGAAGCTTATATGGCATGTTGTTTTTTATCACAGTGTGTTATGGGGTCATTCTATGAAACCAATTCAATAGTTAAACATTTTCTTCAGAACTCACATAACTGGCTTCTCTGTCTCTGCCTGTGTTTCTATCTAATGATCACTCAGCGACTACCTGCCGCTCCACCAGAGTAAAAGCAACAGCCATTTACTCTGTTGTTCACTGCAGATCCTATTTTTACTTCAACAACAGCTTGGGCTAATGCTACCAGACTTGTGATAGCGTGACAACAGTCAAAAGGTCGTTATTGAAGCTTTAACATTCTATACAGGTATTTCCTCTTGAAGAACAACTATGACTTTGAGATAACTTTGTAAATCGAGGAAAGTTGATTGCCAAAGATGAAAAAGCTTGCAGAATTAGTGACGGATTATCAAAAATACAACATGACGTGCAGCTGTGTAGAAAAAGTACAAAGCAAACAAAGTTCAAACACACCTTTAACTAAGATACTGATCTACTGTGGCTTACAGTGCCCCGAGCCCCAGCCTTTTTGATATATCTGTGAATGAACGTATGTAGCTGACAGGGTTCAGTAGTCGCCACAAAATGTATTTAATTTGATCCTATTGAATGGTTGAAAATCGTTAAGAAGTGCAATTCCCATGGACATGAGACATTTTCAGACGTGTCAATAAAATATAATGCATAGTCTTTAGGCCTAATGCAATGTGAGGGCTTAATGTCAAAATATAGATGAAATTGTATGCAACTCATTTGGAGGTGACCTGAACGGAGTCTGATCGGAGGTGTGAATGTGTTCTGACTTACAATGACGTACAACCTACAACCTATATACTGCACAGAGAACTTGTGGAACTAGCTGTAATGTATAAATGTCATAAACCATGTCCTGTTATGTCCAGGGAGTGCTGATAAGATGCATTCTGACTTCCAACGATGCACCACCTATACAGAGAATGGATCCTATGTGACTAGTTAGCAATGTACGTATACAATAAATGCCCTAAACCATTTCCAGGCAGATTTGATGGGATGCATTTTGAGGTTTCTCGGGACACTTGTTCAGATCTCTTTGGAGGTGTGAACAGGTGCATTCGGACTTGACTTCCTAGCTTATAGCGTGATTTAGGTTCTAAATTTCAGTTAGGGTCAACAGTGTATTACATTATTTTATGTATAAATATATCCTCCATACTCACTCATTCAGACATGGTCTTGTTTAGTGTGTCTAGACCAGAAGTGTAAAATGTGTTATATACGGGCGGTGGGTCGGCACTGCAACCAGAGGGTCGCCCGTTCGAATCCCTGCCCGACTGTCGTCGTGTCCCTGGGCAAGACACTTAACCCACAATGCCTATGCATGAATGTGGTTGTGTGATTGGTGTTTGGTGGGGTTTGGAGGCCGTAGGCGCACAATGAAAGCCACGCTTCTGTCACCACTTTGTGAATGAGTAATGGGCTCAAAATGTGGCACCTTGAGAAAGCCTTGTGGCATTGAAAAGTGCAATCTAATTCATTATTATACTGGGCCATATTTGAAAGTGTGAAAATGTCCAACACCTGACGCTGCTCCTGTGTTCCGACCCACCAGTTGAGAAATCTCAGTCATAATAATATACGTCTGTCAGAAATTGAGATTAATTTTAGATTAATACCATATAGGTAACGTACTGTCACAAATGGAAACAAGGGGTTTGAAAGCAGTAGAAATTATATTCAAAGCTCAAAAAATGCATTTTATTATCGAAGCTGAGGGACAACTTAAATCTTATGTGCCATGCTGGACCCCGGGCCGTACTTTGAACATGGTTTCGACAAAGAATTTTTCAGCAGTAAACGATAAGGAGATATAAAGGAGCCTACTGTCTTCGAGTGAGTGGCTTTGAATACCAGCGTGTTTAACCATTTGCTGCTGCTTCCTAACAAGCTGCATTTTCTTCTCTTGAATACAAAGATAAAACACTAGGAAACAAAGGCTACTTTTAGAGGAACAGTGATAACATGAGTCACTATTGCACCTATCAAAAGAAATACTACTAACGTGAAGTGCTGTCCTGGATCAAGATAAGGACATTTTCAGATCAATTTAACTCTGTTTTTTTCTTGTGATATATCCATTGTGTCTCTGAAATGTGTCCAGTACAGTGGGCCTTGAAGGGGGAGATTGCTGCCTGTGCCTCAGTCATAGTACACACTCTATGGTTGCATGACTTTAATTAAATTGTCTGTTTGGCAGAGTAGTGTCACATCAATCTTATCTGCTCAGCTGCATGCAACAACATCCCAAACCATCACAACAAACCGCTTTCAGGCAGCACTCAACATATCACTGGGGAGAGACCTGCCTTTTACATACAAAATTTTCTTTGCCAAAATCTGGTGGTGACTTTTTAATTTAGTAACATTTTAAACAAACATAAATATATATATCACAACATTGTATAAAGCCAAATATTAAATAAAAAATAATTGTAGTAAAGGATATACATTTTAATAGGAGGGGTTCCAGATTATCTATAACTTTTACAAAGAAATGCTGTCATCAAATCAAACAGGAAGCGATCTGCTATGGTAGCCCTGCAGGGACATATTGTTGTAGATCAAGTTCTATTCCTGTTAGCTTTATAGTTTATTTCAATGTAGTCCATAACATTTTTTTTGACAAAGTTATGTGTTCTATATAGAAGCATGAATAGACTTGCAGTGCCTGATTTGTCATCCACAGGAATTAGGCTAAACAAGTGAACAAAAGTTCCATTGAGTTTTGATCTTTTTGTAGTGTATGTAGCCCAACTATACACAGCACATTTAAGTCTTCAGCTTGTTTATATGCTGCAGCAAGGAATTCAAAATACTTTGATCTGTTTTCCCTGCTTTGCATATCAGCCACACTGGGAGAGATAAGGAAAGGTGAAACATTATTGATCCTCACATAATCCTTGTTGAGACACAGCCATAAGTACTTATTCTATCAGCTTTATCAATGCATGCCGACTATTATATTGCCTCTATCGCCATCATTACAAGCCGATAACTCCTCCATCCATCACTTTGTACCTCCAGCTGAGCCCTTTTTGTTTTGTTTTGCATTACATATTAGTGCTTAACCATGTTTGATCAAGCCTAATTGAAGATAAGGCCAACTTTATCATGAACTTCACAAACAGCAGGGTTGCACCGAGCCAGAAAGTGATGGATGGTGCCTCCTTGTTCTTCCCGTTGTTTGTTTCCTCCGTGCCTGAGTTTAAAAATGACCCTTCAAAATGGTACCAAGGGTGAAAACTAGTGTGCGCTGAAACAGGACATGCTCGTCCGGGTAATCCTTTACTATGGCTTTTTACAAGGGCCCTTTTCTTGGCACCAGAGCAACCTTCAGACATCAATATCGTTGGTGTGTGCTATCCCCTTTGGGTAGGTTCACTTGATGGCTTTCAGGGACCTATATGAAGAGCAGCTGGCAGTGATGGAGCTGCCATGGGAAGGCCGAGACATTGATTTCTTCATCCCAAAGCACACGGTGATGTATCGACTGTCGTGCTGATCAGTTAGAGACTGCTGTTTGCTCCTGCGGGAAGTACATTTTATCAGGATAGGGCTCGAGATACTTCCTCTACTAAGTTTAAGAAGTAATAGACTACAGTGTGTCCTCATAATGATACTTTTAGGTGCTTTTGTAGGTGTTTGTGGAGGGCAGCAGTGTGGGATTTCACCTGAATTTTGGACTTCAATATTACAAAACATGAATGCTAGCATGTTAGCATCGCCTTACAATTCAAAATAGTATGAAATGTACTCAAACGTTGCTCATATAAATGGTTGAAAACAAAATCAGCAATAAGCTAGTGTTAAAAGAGAACATCTACCCCACAGGCAAACTCTGGACTGTGCATATTTGTGTCTGTGAAACATTGGTTCATATTAGTCAGTGATGGAGTGACTCAAACACTTTGCCAAAGAGGTACTGTAATAACTACCAACTCCATCAATGTCTACAGCAGATGAGATGAGGCTTTGGATGGTAGGAAATGTATAATATGAATGCCTTTGTTGTAAAAATAGAACCACTCAGCTTTTAAGCCTTGGTCTCAAGTAAATAAATGCTTTAATTTTGTATCTCCACAAGACTGTATAAAACCCAACGTGTTTTGAATGTAACAATTATTTTTTGAAAGATATAGTACGCAAACACGCTAGTATGATTGTGTATGAAGAGTTGTAAACATTGGTTTTAACATGACAGCTAAGTGGAAGTGGAAAAAAGCAAAGTGCTTATGAACATAAATAAAATTAATGCAAATGCCTCAACGTGACAACACTTCCTGTTTTTCTGTTCCTTATTTTGAAGCCTAGACATTTAACATAAGTACAGTATTAATTAGTGAAGTATACTAGTTGATATACTTTTTTGCCCTATTTTAGCCCAAGTAGCCCTCTGTGTTGGCCAGGTGTTGGTGAAAGTGTACTCCAATTCTGCACTTGATTAAAAGTATAGTTAGAGGGGGGTAGCACCAGAGAAAGCAGGTTTACATGAGGCAAAAAACATGATGGAAATATAACCCTAACCCTGTTTTATTTGACCCTTATTAGGCCCTTTAAGGACATTATCTTCAGACTTGCAAATGCTTAGATAAACAAATATGCTCTTCATTCCCTGATGTCAACTACTTGATAGATTTTGAAGTTTAGTTTTGATTTTCTGTTGCAAGCTTTGACGGCTTACTTGAACTGTCAAAAGTGCTTCAAAAAGTGCACTTATATTCGCTCAGCAACCCGTATTGAAATGACTGGTTGAAGGTCCTTTGGAGACAGCTGCATAACACGGCTCACTTTGGTCTCAGCCTTGAAGACTTTGGGATTATTATTTAGTCATTTCTTTGGCTGCCCTGATTGGATTGTAAGGCTATATCAAAGTAAAAATGTGAAGATTGTTGTCAGGGCTTGCTTTTTGACATCTGTCATTTTGAATTATATTGCTCCCCAAAAAGAAAGCCACAATTCTTCTAGCTTTATGGTGCTGTTGTTGTTTGTTATTATTAGTCATGGGTTTGGGTTGAGTGAAATCTGACAGATACAACATGCTCTAGAGGCAAAAATGGGGAGTCGAAAAACTGCAGCTGCGCTTTCTACACCTCCAGGTAATACAGCCAGTGTGTGGTGACCTTGTAGTAAGAAAACAATGATTATGCAAACCAGAATATGAAAACATAAACAACACAATAATCAGACCATTGTACCATTAGTGTAATGTACCAATATCTTTATTTGCAAAGAATTGGTTGGAAAAAAGGTCATAAAATATTGCCTTGTCCAAACAAACAGTGATGGCTATAAAAAATATGTTAGTATTGGTTCAGCTTTTAGTGTTGGATACGGATGCAAACAAATGGAGAACACAAACAACAATTAATCAACAATTAAATAAATAAATAAAATAAATTACCTGTGAGGTTTTTGCTGTTAGAACTGTCACTGCAGATCAACCAATCAGGCTGCACAGAGATTTCTGTACTGGAGGGAAGTCACCAGACGACTGTGGCTTTAGCCTTAATAAGCTCCAATGGAAAGTTTACTACAGGACTGCCATAATTCAGACAATAGTGAATGCTTGCAGTGCCCTTGAGAAAACAATGATTATTCATACCAAAATATGTCAATATCTATGAATGCATCCAAATGTAAATGTTGATTATTCAAGTACTTTGAGTCTGAGGCAGGTAATGGCCAGTTAACCATGACTCACAGTTGACCTTGAGAAAGCAATGAGTTTTCAAACCTGCTTATCCCACATCAAACCAAATCTATTATCTATGAATGCATTCAAATCTAAATAAATGCCACAGCCCACAACTTTCCACTTTCCTGGATCTAAAGCATTCCCATTATATTGTCCTATTAAAGTGCTTGTCACCTGATAATCACAGGAAGCATGGGGCTCTGCGTTGTGTCCGCTCCACAAGATGCAATAGCTGTGAGTTGTGTTAACGGGTGTCAGCAGAGGAGGATAAGGTCAAAGTCTCGGCTGCCTCCTTCAGAAATTGATTTGACACAGATTCATCCGCACAGAGCAAGCCCCTGTTAAAAATGCATGGCTTTTTTCATGTTTTAAATGATAAATATTCAGGCTATATTGACCAGGCGATGAGGTCAGCGTAAATATATTCTTATTTTTCTCATAGAATATTAATGACCGTTTGTGCAATGCTGATGTAATAACCACCAGGATGTGTTCAAGTTAAAGTTGCTGAGAATCTTTTACGTAACAGCAAAATACAAAATAAGAGTTTTACTACTTACCACCATGAGACATACATTTTGTGGTACCTCTATGTGCCCGTCAATCAAGCATGGTTTATATACATTTGGGCTAAGGGGGGGATTTTTTTATTTTTATTTATATGACTAAAAATGACAAAAATTTGCTAATTCCGGTGTAAAATAGCTTTGTGGGCTGATGTTTTGATTGTAGCACACATTAGAGCCTAAATGAATCTCTAATGTGAAAAATTAGCAAAGTTTTCTAGCAT
The DNA here is from genome assembly GCA_036025475.1 of Philypnodon macrostomus. Lineage (NCBI taxonomy): Eukaryota > Metazoa > Chordata > Actinopteri > Gobiiformes > Eleotridae > Philypnodon > Philypnodon macrostomus. Next base: position 28,497 of record JAVQKC010086371.1, read on the forward strand.
TTATCAAGTCAGAGCTCAGACTTATTTCTGGGTAATTTTTAATTTCAGAAAATATGTGAGAATTTTCTGAAATCTGCATCATTAGCCTCTAGACGTGTTGGCATTTTAACTCACAAATGTCATTACTAATCCACTATTACACTGGGGTTTTTAGCTTTTCTCTGCTCCATAATTTGCACATTTATCATCCACATATACAAGATTCCATACTATCTTAGCACAAATAGGATTATTTTATTTATTGAATGATCACTTATCGACAGAGGGTATAGAATGGTATATTCGTAATGGTAATAGTACGGATGGTATTGTATGTCAGCATCCATGAAAGTATAGGCCTACTATGCTAACTCTCTACAATGTTATAATGCATAAACATACCCTGATTTTTTTTACCTTGACACATTAATTTCAGAATGCTGAGGCACTGGCCATCTCAGCATCTTTTCCAGATAGGTCAAGAAACATGCTACTATTTTCTACGTATACATAATCTGAGAGAGAAATCAACAGCTCCTGAAAGGTTTTAAGGTTACATTATAAAAATGTGAGGTGAATAAAAATAAATCAAAAAGCTGCAAAAAGACATACAGTGAAGAAAACAAGTATTTGAACACCTTGCTATTTTGCTATTTCTCCCACTTAGAAGTCATGGAGGGCTCTGGAATTTTCATCGTAGGTGCATGTCCACTGTGAGAGA
>JAVQKC010086418.1:0-10256 GCA_036025475.1 Philypnodon macrostomus
CCCCCCCCCCCCCCCCCCCCCCCCCCCCCCCCCACTGGGTCAGCAATGCCAGGTGGAGTCTGGGACAAATTTATCAAGGGACCAAGATCATGTAGGCTACAATTTAAAGTGCGGACAACAAGGGCAAACGCATTCAGACCAGCTGCTGCTCACTGCCTGACAACATTCACCTGCCAATAAACAATGCTCTGCTGTGACCTATGACCTATGGGTTCTATATATCCTGCAAAACCTTGAATAAAGTTGTCATCTGTCACTGTTTTGAGCTTTTATGTTTAGTGGGGACAGGAATTCACTCCAAAATTACAACTCGTCCCCTTAGAATGATAAGGTTCTATCTGCATTCTGATTACTTTTGACTAAATCCACATTCAAAAGTCAAGTCAGGCTTGATATTACAGATAGTACTTTATATTTCTACATATAAAAAGAATAAAAATTAACAAAACTCAACACAACTCTTGCTTTTATAAAGTAAAGTATTCAGAAGTAGGTATCCAAATATAGGGATATGTAAATGACTCAATTTTGCCAAAAATGTCAGATAGAACCTTATCATTCTAAGGGGATGAAATGAGATTTCAATAAAATATTCACAAAAAAGTAACTAAAGCTTCTATTGCAATTAAATATAGGACAAAAACATTACAAAATGAGCTACCTATTGATGGAATACACAGTTACATATATTAATGATGGACTACACTAGAGTGATCTTTCTCAATCATTTAAATACAGTCTCAACATGCAGTTATGTTTAACCCATTACTGATCATAACCTTGTCAAAATGAATTTACTTCTTTTTTTTAAATCTAAATGCTGCCTGCTGCTCCATGATTCTCTGTCCATGGTGCTGAAATACCCCATGGAAACATTATGATGTACTTCAAGAGAAAACAATCCACTATAATATATGTATGGACATTTTTTATTCTGTTGCGGACCTTTTCTAAATGTAAACCAAAATTCACAATTATGTTTTGAGTTCTGTTAAATGCTAAAATAACAAACCAACCAATGCCTGCAGATGATCTCTCATCTGTAGAATCCCTGACCAGGCATTTGCTGTCTTCTGTCTACATTACTAGAACTACCTCATATTAATGCTCACAACGGAAGAGTATCCATTTATCTGTGCCATTAAATTTACATTGGAAGCTTCTGTAAAATGTATTTCCCTTTAAGCGATTGTGTCTTGTAGGGAAACATAAAATCTTTTCATTTTGTATTATGTGTGTAAACTTAAGTATACTGATAGGATTTGCAAAGCACTCTAAAAATGCATTGGAATAATTATGAATAAAACATAACTGCTGAGCAAATTAGACCAAGGCTTTCCACTACGCCTCTCCGAGTTGTTAGTCGAATGCCATGAAAGATCTTAATATCGCAGATGAAAAATTGGGTGAATAAGCAGCACCAGAGCGCCGGATCAAGTCTGGCGGTAAACAATTTAGCACGGGGGTGTGCAGTAATTACCGCGTTCAGTCTCATTTAGGAAGCCTGTTGGCATGGGGAGTGATGTCACCACGATGCTGGGTGGGATACTGGATTGGAGATGTGAACTCATAAGCCCTGATGTAAGTGACAGGGCATTTGAGCCGTCACGATCGACCCTCCAAGACACTTTTGTCTCAACACATATGGCTCACTTTAACTGCTACTGTTTTGTCTTACAAATGTATGCAAGTGGAACATGTGCATACTAACCTCAGGCATCACATGCATTAAGGAAAAAAATATGGTTCGTGTTTAAATTAGAGGGTTATTATTGAAAGTGGTGAAAGAATACATTCATTGTTTATTTCTGTTCTTTCCCTTGTTAGGGGTTGGGGCTGACTTGAGACTATACAGCATACGAGCAGAGTACACCCAGGATGTTGGTCACTCGCAGGGCTGACACAGAGATAGCTATCTTTCTACCGTAATTTTTTTTTTTTTTTGCTGCAATAACTTCTAGTGCTGTTTCTGTAAAATTAGAAAAATACTTTTTGTGTTAAAGATGCTCTACCTGACCTCAGTCAATAATACAGTTGAACAGAAGTTGTCTGAGAATTTTTTTCACTGTGGCTTTCTTTTTAGAGTGAGGGAAGGAAATGTTAAACCAATCACACGCATCCACAGTACAGGAGCCCTCTGATTGGTTTGAAACATCCATTATTCATTCAGAACTAGACTCTATCAGGAACAATGTGAGATAGCTGGTGTTTTATTTCACAATTAACAGTTTATTCACAGTTTTAAGAGCCAACTCCAGACCGCTGCTCGTTATTGTCACACTCTGTCTGTGAACGCGTACAAGGCAGTGTGTGCTTTATGTGAGAGACACAGGGTGAGGGTAAAGAAGAGGAGTGCATTCATTCAAACTCATTCAGACATTTTTAGCCTTTCTTTTTTTTCAGTTAGTGCAGCTTTAACTCCCATGTTTGTGTTGTCTCATCTATGAATACCCTGGCATTGTGTTTGGTTGCAACTCATTTTCTTAACAGTCAGCTATTTTCATACTTTTGATTGTAGTTTTGGAACCTTGCTATTTCAGTTCTTTTTATTTTTTATTGTTTTGGTGACATTACATATTGCCTAGTTACCATTTACTTTTGTTTTGATCCTTAGTCTATCTTTTGGGTACATTGTATTGTTGTTGAGCTACTCCTGGGTGGTGTTTACATAAGCTCTAGTGTTGTTTCGCTACTTTTTACCATTGTTTTGATCCCATTAAGGGTCACTTTGTTTTGTTTTACTGCTACTTTCCCCCTTTTCATCATAATAACAAGTAGCTCACACCTTGAAAATGCTCTTGAGAAACGAGTGGGAACCTTAAACCTGTTAGTCTGTTTATGTCTGTCAGCAGTTCAATGAAAAATCAATAGAAGCTCACCTTGTATATCTCTGCAACATACATAGCAAATGATCAAGCAAGCAGCGTGCCGTTCGAGTGTGTGTGTGTGTGTGTGTGTGGCTGCGGGATAAAATAAGCAACAACCATTTTGGGCTTGTAAACACGAGCGTGGAGCAGTGCGTGTCGGGTTTGCGTCCTTATTATTTTTGGCAGGGTTGCATATGTTCCCTCGCGTGCGGCAGCCCAGCTTGATTACCATTCCAATCAGCAGAGGTGGAGAGAGCCACATTAATTTGTAGTAATTAATAGCAGTGTTGCATCTGACAGCGAGACCCTTTGATTGTTTGGATCTCTAAGTGTGCCTCGCCTTGTTTGCATCACCTCGGAGGAATTGGGAATATCAAAGCTTAAGCGCTATCTGATGCTTGTCAAAATGGCAATTTATAAAAGTTTAATTTCTTTTATTGATTTAGTTTAGGTTTTGATGCCTGCAGTGTCAGCTCCCCTGGTAGAACTTAGTGGATTCAAATGCTTGTCACCAGCTCGGCCTCCTTTTTTCAACGAGAACAATTGCCACAGGCCAGCCCAACAGGCACGGTTTAATTGCCATTAATTAAAAGCATAAATCTTTTTCTTCACTTGCTCTTGCTCTTAAACAGGGCTTTGCGTATCTGCTTTCCCCCCTCTGTGCTTGTCAGAATCCCTCCTGGCTAGTCAGGGTTCAACCAGCCCCCCTCCAACTACCCCCTACCCCACCACACTATCTACCCCCCCCCACTCCCTCCCTTTCCCTCCATCTCGGCTCAACAGACATTTGCAAAATCATCTTTTTTTGCACATTTCAGTGGCGTTCATCTGCTGATATAAAGAGCAGGGCAGCATGGTGATATTTAGTAAACTAACATCTCTTTTTTATTGATGTATAATGAGGCCAAATGAGTCTCCTTGTATACGCATGCTTAGATGGCTCTTTGCCTCAAATCCTTTCTGCTCCCAGCGACACCACTGTGGAAAAAATCAAGAGGAAGGAAATAAATAAAAGCTTTTTATACCTTGGTAATTTCCCTCCTGTCTGGTCCTTAATTAGACACTTATTACCCTCTGAAGAGTATTGCTCTCCTGCTCTAAGCCTGTAATACTGCAGGTAGTGGTGGGGAGGTTTTTTTAAATGACAGCTCTATTTACTCAAAGAACTGAAAAAGGAAAACTCAATTTGCTGTATAACATTACTTACTTTCTATGTTTTACACTGAATATCTTCAGGATGTTTAGTATGCTTCAGTTATTATTTAAGCAGTTTGAATAGAAGAAGTTTGACTGTATAATTTAACGTAGCTAAACGCCACCAGTGTCTCAGGTGGTGAGTGGGTCATCCACTAAGGTTAGCAGTTTTCATTTCTGCTTCTACCAGTTTATGCTGCTGCTGTGTCCTTGGGCAAGGCACTTAACCCACCATGTCTATGTATGAATGTTTAGTGTTTAGTGTTAAGGTAATGGTCGAAAAGATCATAGACCTTGTATGGCTGCCACAGCTCACTCTCTGTCAGTTTGTCTCAGGGCAACAGTGGTTACCTGTGTGTGTGACTGTATATATGTATATAATAATATACTATTTAAAATGTGAACAATAATATTAATATTTGGGGCACATAGAGCAAGGATGTTGTGGGTTCAATTCTTAAGCCAAGTGACTGCATTTTATTTTCTGTACTTTATTAGGTGATGCTAAACTTCTAATTCCTTTACTGTCTATCAGAGTGGCTAATTGGTGCCCGACAGCCTTTCACATGCATTACCCCAGTATAGCCGCTTTAGCAGTCCTCCCCAGTGCTGCTGCACACCTAGTGAGGCCTGATTAAAGCCAACTGTGTTGAGTTCAGGGTCATGGAGAAGAGTGCGCCACATAAATATGCTAGGTCTTCCTCCGTGAGCTGCTCAGTTTACCTCTGCTGATCAATAGCGGTCCCACAACACTCCCGCCAACAAACATCTTAAGTGGACATGCTTTTGCTTAATTGGGAGCTTTGCTGGCACACATTTTCAACTTATTTGATGTTGATGATGAAGTCCCTGGAAAGCCGCAAGATTTTCTAAATGTGTTGGTGTGGCATTTTTATTAGCCGACTGGTCATCGCCGTTACCCGTCAATTTGACCTGCATGTATACTTTCCCCTTATGAAGACCTCACACCAAGCCCTAAGCTCATTTTCGAATCCTCTCAGCTCACCGTGAAGGCAGGAGGAAGTTCCAATTAAAATTAAAATAAGCTCTTTTAACGGTCTCTTAAATTGACAACTGAACAATGATTTTCGAATTGCTATCTGTCAAAGGTCTTGGGGAAAATCCTCGGTTGATAAGGCCCAACGCATCCAATTAGTAGCCGTGCCGGGTCTCAGCCGGTAATGATTTCCACCGGTCCCTTAAGATGTGGAGCCGACACTTATTGCAAATTACTGACAAAAGAGCCATGCTGTATTGATGAGCGTAAGAACAAGCCTGAGTGTTCCATGTTCCCATCAGGTGAACGAGGACCTTGTGGAGAGCAAGGCCATTCTGTCTCGGCCACTTTGCCCACCCATAATTTCATCTTTCTGTTTAGACTTGGGTTAGACTGGGTTTCGTCCTGGTTTACACTAAAAATTGCCCTAGTTTAGTCCCAATTTACACCTTGGTTTAGTCCTGGTTCAGAGTAGGTTTGGACCTGGTTAGACCCGGTTTGGTCCAAGTTTAGACCTGTTTTAGTTCAGGTTTTGTACTTGTTTAGTCCTGGTTTGGATCTGGATTTGGTAAAGACCCAGTTCATGTTTCCATCAGGTGGATGAGGACCTAGCAGAGAGCCTTGTTGTCTTGACTGTCCTCACTTTCCTCAGCCATGACACATCCTGGATGGCTCTTATCTCATCTTTAGGGGGCCTCCCGCCGCTCTGTAACTCCGACTAGCCATTTTCTCTCCTCAGAAAATGCTAACACGAGGGGAGGGCGTCCGTGTTCAGATCATCAATAATGTGTGCGGGTTTACCAGACCTCTTCTAATTATAGCCCTTCTCTCTCAGGGCCGCGGCGGGCTGCGGGGCACATCCCTAATTGAGCCGAGCCAGTTTTCCCTTCTCTGTCGTCTTTTTGGCCGCCCTATTGTTTACAGTCCTTGAAGCTGATTGAAAGGAATCAAAAGATCGGCGGAGATTGGTGTAGTTGGTATGCAGGAAGGGTTGGATAAAGAGCGAGGATATTCTTGCTGGTCAGGTAGGGATTTAGATTTGAAGGCCATAGCATCGCCAGAGGTCATATCATTTATTCTCAGCATTGATGCCTGTGGAATGGTGGGTATATTCGGCGATGCTTTTCCTTATTACAGCATATAGTACCTGTACCAGAGGGCCAAACACTAGCTTTTTCCATAGCGGTTCATAAGTAGCACGCTTCACCTCAATTATGGGAGTTAATGAATAGATAATCACTTCTTGCATTTAGATTCACAGCTTTACAACACTGTTGCATGTTTCCCATATAATCTCTAGGGAGTTTCGAGTGAAGATCCAACAAAGCTCTCAGGCAATGCTGGATGTTGGACTCTCCGCACATGTTTTTTTTGGAGCGGTTAGGTCCGAGGCTTGCACCGACCATGCTCTAGGCTCAGTAAAGAAGGTGTTGACCCTGGCGACCCAAGTCCTCTTCCATTCGCGGTGCTGCAGGGTCAAATGGTCTGTAGTTTGTAGTTTCCTCCAGTTAGATGTTGCTGGTTTCAAATAACTGCTGAGAAGTGAGCAGATTTGGGATGATAACTCTGTATGCATCACTGACAGATAAAGGGTGGGGAGGATGTTTTGCTGAGTAGTAGTAGTAAGTAGTAGTTAGTAGTAGGAAGTAGTAGTAAGTAGTAGTTAGTAGTAGTTAGTAGCTCGGAAGTCTTCTGCCCTTGGAAGCAGTTTAGACCTGGTTCAACCCTAATTTAGTCCAGGTTTGGTCTCAATATAGTAACTGTTTTGCCCTTATTTAGTAAGGCATATTTATAATCTCTGCCCTATCCCCTGGATTAGACTTGGGGATGTCCTAAATTTATTTTATTTAATAAAATTGTACTTAGGGGCACATTTTGAATGGTAATAATAATGGCTTCCATATAGCACTTTTCAAAACACCAAAAGTGCTTTACAGTTGAGTGCATTATTTATTCACTCCACACTCACACATTGTTGATGGAGACAAGGCTGCCATACTGTGCCAATGACCTCTGGTACCTCCATCAAACACATATTCAAGAACCACTGACTCTTGTTTTATTGATTGTGGGCATAAATTTAAGTACTAAATCCAGCTGTTTTTGATTTTTGATGCTAATATATTTGTACATGCCTTGACTGCGTGTGTTCTGTTCTAATATGCCTTAAACTCATATCTCTTTTTATTCTGTAAGACGTGCAGTGCTTTGATTCCTTCCATCTTTGTGTCACTCTGACTGGCATGCAGTTTGACAGGTGGAGTAAAAAAATGTGAAAATTGTGGATGAAAATTGGTCCAGCTCAATCTCTTGCCCTGGGCTGTAGGCAGCGCAGACAGAAGCCCACTGCTTTGTGTCAAATGTTTATCAAAGGGCCTGATTACACAGCGCTGTTGAGGGTAAGAGTGTCTAATAGAAGATCCTCAGCCCGGTGTTATGAGTGAAAGGTATAAAGCCGGTGAGCTGCCCTGGAAAAAGAGCTGAATATCATATGCCCTTTGTTATGGCACAGAAAGAAAGCCAGGCTGAGACGTGTTGTTCTCACTTGCCTGTGTCTGCTCAATCATTCCTTTTCTCTTCATTGCTGGAGGAAATAAAGCTGGCCCCCTTTTTTCACAGAGGCCTGCTGTCTACCCCTGGCCATTGCTTTCTGCTTTGTTTCAAAAGGGCAAGTGTGTGCAGCCCAAGCAGTATGGCCTGCAGAGGGATGCCAGGGGCGATGCTCGGCTCAGCGGCTTCCATCACCGGGGGACTGGGCTAACGTCTCGTGACTGCTCTTCACTTATACGCCCATAACATTAGGTGTGCGCATAGCAGCAAAAGCCAGTATGATTTGGGGTTTTCTGTGCATTCTCTCATTTTGTGTGCTATATTTTGGAAGGAACCTGTGACAACAACAGTGTTATTTTGATTCCTTCTTTTGGACAGTATTGTTGTTAATTTTAGTACTTACTTACTATACCATGTTCTGGTACTTTCTAAATGTTGAGAAATGAGAATTGAAGCAATAAAGATATTCTACCTTATTATCCAGGTATCTTTTAGAGCTCCTTTGTTACTTTTTGGAACCTTTTACTGTTGTTTTGGTACCATCTTCTACTTGTTGTTTGGGACTTTCCTAATGTTTACAAATAGTCCTTATTAAACAGCTCTGTTGAGAGTGTAATAGTTGCAGATGCCAGTGTGCAAAGAGCTAGCATCTCCAGCCTGCACATTAAATCAGTTTGGCCGCTTTGACACCCGGCCCAACTTTAAGCACTTTCTCTGGGCTTTCATCCTCTTGCTTTTGCGACTGATGTTATGATTTGTTGTATTTCGGGGCAGGGCCGTTGTGTCAGATAACAGGCCTATTACAGATCTCTGCATCTGTCCAGTTTCCCCTCCAGGAGACACAACGTGCTACGCCCCCTCCCCTGCTTTTTTTCCCCCTCATCTCTCGTCCTCATAACCTCGCATTTGAATGTGGAGATAATAGGCTTTGACTTCTGGCTGCACGTTTATGGGTCTTTTCATGTTATCAGCTTAGCTCATAGCGTGGAGCTGAAGAACACAGACTCCTAGTGACAGGCCAGCCAGTCAGCAAGGCGAGCCTGTCAGGATCTCTCATACACTAATGATTTCCCTTTAGTCTATTTTCTGTCTCATTGGCCGTTTCCTTCAAAAACAAAATTGCTCATTTAAATTCTCGTGCCTGGGGCATTTTGGTCTTCAAATATTGTTGGAAAGTGAAAGGATTAGGCGAAATATGCTTTTTTAAAATGTTAATATATTTTCTGGTTCACTTTCTCCTCTGAGGCCAATTAGGGAATTTCTGCTGGCTGCATTAATGTCAAACTGACATCCCCAGCTATAATTACACTGTGCTTGAAACCCAACTTTCACTTGTGGGTAGATGCGTGTGCCTGAAGTGACACAGAGACTTGCACAGCCAGCTTTTGATCATTTAATCATTGCTTGCTTTTCTCTCACTCTTTCCCCCTCTGCTTGCCGTTCATTTCACCTTTTATTCTTCCTGTTGCAAAATCCAGCGTTCACTTCAGTAGCCCAAATTTGTATCTTCTTATTCCTATTAGGAGTCATGGGTGAGTGAAGCCTATACCAGCAACTATGGGCCTTAGGTGGGCAACACCGTGGACCGAAGAGCAAACCCGCTGAAATGCAAGATGCAAGAAAGGCTGAACATTTTCACACTGCACATTACCATTACTCAGGTAGTAATAAAAAGTATGGTGTGATTAAAGCTGCAATACCTGATTTTTTGGGGTGGGGATGTCTAAGTTTGAATGAATGCACTCCTCTTCTTTACCCTCAGCCTGCGTCTCTCACATAAAGCACACACTGCCTCGTACACGTTCACAGACCAAGAAGTGTGACAATAACGAGCAGTGGACTGGAGTTGGCTTTTAAAACTGTGAATAAACTATGAATTTTGAAATTAAACATCAGCTTGCTAACATTATTCCTTATTCCAGTTCTGAATAGATAATGGATGTATCGACCAATCAGAGGGCTCCTGTACTGTGGAAGCGTGTGATTGGTTAAACATTTCCTTCCCTCGCTCTAAAACAAAAACCCTTCTAAATAAGTCCACAGAGGACCTCAAAGTCATTTTTTTTCCCTCAGACAAAAAAGTACTAGTAGTAGTAGTTTTCAAAAGTACTATTGACTGAGGCATATATTAGGTAGTGCAGCTTTAAATTACTCACAGAAGTATAAAATGAATTGAGTACATGTAAGATGTTACTACCCACCTCTGGTTGTCTGTTATTATTCTATGTTCATTAGGGACATCATGCATGCAGTTGTTCAGAGTGATTCGAGGGAGAGTCACATGGGCCCTTCAGGTGCTCAGACATTGTTTACACACTCCATTCTGCATTTACATAGTGTTGTTGTGTTTGGTGCTGTCAGGGAAGGGTGGGATGGCTAGTGCACACCACACAGCTGCACCGTGTCAACACTGGGAGAGAGCCTTATTATGGGAAAAAGATCCACTGTGTCAACATACTGGCAAAATTTCAAAGTCAACATTTCAGTGAGAATCCAGTCTAATGTCATGTAATTATATCGGCGAAACGACGATATTATGGAATCACGTCGGTGTTCGTCCACGTCCGCAGATCCTAGCTGTGAACGCGATAACTCAAAAACGAATTGCCGGATCAGTTTCAACATTTGCACACAGGTACATACCATAA
>JAVQKC010086423.1:0-24994 GCA_036025475.1 Philypnodon macrostomus
GTCCATGAGTTGAGTCCATGAGTTGAGTCCATGAGTTGAGTCCATGAGTTGAGTCCATGAGTTATGAGTCCATGAGTTATGAGTCCATGAGTTGAGTCCATGAGTTCTGAGTCTTACAAGTGCCACCTAATTATTTCTTTGATTTTTTTTGTTTTAATCTTTTACAGTGAATATATTTTTCTCACAAATCTCACTGACTTGAATGTATGAGAGTCATATTTTCATCTTGCCTCATGCTTTTGTATTGAATGTGATAGCGTGACCTGTCCTCTCCTACTGTGATGGTGGGTGTGACTCAGGCACAGTGCCCCCTGCTGGGCGAGGAACAGCTCTGCGGTCCTGCTGGAATATCAGAGCATCTGTCCTCCCCCGCGGCTTGCCTTTCAAATCGTACAGGGCCATCTTCCTCCAGCGCACACATCTTTCAAAGGCTGCAGCCACCGCTTTGGGAATACATTATCAATGCATCTTGAACCCATCTGAAGCCACACCTGGGAGGGCTGTTGCACCCATTATCATGCCCAACAGGCACTGATATACTATTCTATAAAAAAGGTCTTTACTAATCATTAAAACTATTTTATGTCTCTTTAAGGAGGAGCAAAGGTGTGGTGCAAATGCAAGAGCTATCTGTATATTAGCATATCTCAAAAAAGCTTCAAAGGGCAAAATCCATTAAGCTAACAAATTTTGCTTTATAATGTTCCTTTATTAATCTACTCCAGTTTCCCCTAACTCTAAACTCATGTACAATAGGTTCCCATTGGGTCCAGAACTCTGAAAAAGAGATTCTGAATCTCAGTGAGACTTTCCTGGTTAAATAAATAAACACATAAAATAATGTAGATAAGTTCATAGTTTTTGTAACATCAGACTTTTAGCACCATAAATGTGTTTGCAAAGGACAACACAAATTGACTTCCTGAAAACTTCTGCTTGAGTTAAACAACTACATGACACGTCATTTCACAACTCAAAAATGTGTATTTCAGATCTGATACAACAGAACTTTAGGATAAAATTTTAAGGAATGCTTTGTGCATTTTTGCAGTTTTATATAAACGGTGATCTGGGCCTGTTTGTACGGTTCTATTTATAATTGAACAAATCAAACCCACACAACACTGTGAAGCGCTTTAAAATTGAATTTAAATTCTTTAATCCTGAAGGTGCTTTGGTTAAATCTGATGATTACATGGTTCACATTGCTTTGACAAAAGAGGAAATTGGTTTCTTTATTGTTCAGTTCCACAGGGACACAGCAGGTCCCTGGTGGTGGACATGGCCTATCCTTGGTAAATATTCATATGCATTTAAGTAAAAATACAGCTAAAAGAACATTGATTAAAATAGCATATGTTTTGTGGTCCTCCTAAAAATCCATAAATGAAGCCAATGAAGACCATTTCGGCGAGCTCTGCATGATAACACTGAAACACATTGAGACACAAATTTGTTCTAAGTATTTTCAAATTGTTCATAACACTGGCATATTGACATATGGCAACAACAGCACACAAAATGTGTTATAAACTATTGCAAAAAATAAACAAACATACAAAGATGCTCAGTGTTTTCAGCAATATAGAGAACGGTCTCATTCAGAAATGATTCAGTTATCTTCTTCCACTTATTCCTAATCGGTGTCACATGTGGCTATACCAGTAACCATGGGCCTTTGATGGGGTATATGCTTGGAGGAAGCCATACATACATTCAAACAGGGTGGGCATGCAAACTCCACTCCAGGGAGTTGGATGTTCTAACCAATTATGAGGGATAGTTTTCTTACTGGCACCTGGAGATCATGTTTACATTTAAAAATACACTTATATGGACAGGTAAATGTAGGGTTGTCCTGTCTACCTAACTGTATTCACGCACCTCAAATGAACGCCTGTCATACTGTGAATATGTTCCTTTTTGTGCTGTTTCTTGACGTCATGTTTTGGCTGCATTTATGTGACTCACCTCCTCCACCTCCCACACATCCTTCTGTTTTATATGAGTTAAAGAGAACTGCACTCAGGTGCTTCTGTGTGGCTGTCAGCTGCATGTAGTGATATAAGTTATAAACTGTTTGTTCTGTTACCTGTACGACTTGGTAGCACATACTAAAAACTGGGATTTTCTATTCATTTTTATATACCTCTAAACGTCCGGAGGTTTTCTATTGATTGACCCTGTTCTATAATGTAAAGTCAGCAATATGTCATAATTATTCACTTACTTTAGGCCCTCACCTGGCCTCTACAGCAACATCAAATTAAGAGTCTGGAAGTTACCACTTACAGATAGTGGTGTGACAGCCAACACAAATTCTGATTTGATGTTGCTGTACAGGCAACAGCATCTCAGTGGCGTAGGGGCCCGCCCTGCAAACAGATGGTAGCCGGTTCGAATCTCCGCCCGAGAGTATTTTGTCATTGTGTCTCTGGGCAAGACACTTCACCCATATTGCCAATGAATGAATGTTGTTTGATTGGTGTTTGGTGGTGGTTGGAGGGGCTGCAGGCGCAGAATGGCAGCCACACCTCTGTCAGTGTGCCCCAGGGCAGCTGTGGCTACCAACAATTTATTATTTTATGAAAACTCCAGACTACAGCTTTAACAAACGCGATACTTAAAAATCATCTTTTTGTGACCTGTTGCTTTCTCTCTGCTGAAATAGCTCAAATCAACCACATCACCCCTACAATGCATTAGTGCACGCAACAATTAAATAGCAAGGTGTTTTTTTCATACATGCAAAATATACAGGATTACTCAAATATGCATGAATGAAACAAAAAATAACTCGTAGGTTTTGACAAGGAAACACCATTATGTCATGATTAAAGGCTTCAAAAATCTTTTAGCATAATAGGAGTGAAGCGTCTTCAGTTCCTCAAAAGGTAAAAGTGATACAGGTTTGGTTTTAGAGCATCCGTGTAACACATTATCTTGAGTTTTTTTTAACAAAGATTTCTCATGCACCACAGCAGTAACCAGTGACAATAAATCTGGCTTGGCAAGCAACCAAAGGGCTTTATTTTGTTGAGAAATGCAACCTCGACTTATTACTGGGAACATTTATCACCAGCAAACTGAATGAATATTGACTTTGTCCAAAATAATAGCTTACAATGCACAAAGTCTGGCCCATTCAAAATGCGCCCTCTTGCAGATGCGGAATCATGAGAAAAGCACCGAATCCTCCATGCGATAATTTAATTTCCTGCTCCTGTCCAGCCTTACGACATGCCGACCTGATCTGTGGTGAGCTGTGAAATCAAAGCTTCATTCCCTCAGTATCCCAAAGAATATGCCACCCATATTAGAGCTGCACAATAGTAGAACAATACTGATTGAAGCTTTCTGACATAACTTCACCTGATTGTAAATCTATGCAGACATAGAATAGGACTAAATTGAGGAATTAATAAAGACCTTTTATATATTTTGGCTAAAAGTGTGCGATGGCAAAGAAAGACTGAATTATGAAATTAAATTATGATTAATCTGGACAGATACAGTGCATTCATTTATGCTCTGCTCTTCACCATCATTTTTACTGTAACAATATAGTAGTATAATGATCAGCAGTAATCTTCAGTGTAAGACAAAAAATACAAACTAAACCGTGATTACATTTTGTTTCTTGCTATGCAGATATTACATAATTCTAAATGTGACAATAACAATTTAGCAATATATTATGCAGCCCTTAGCCCCTTCAGCACATCTAAATTAATATTTCACACACTGCCTCGCCGCCATTTTTTCTTGCTGACGAATCGCAGTTGCAGAGGAAGTTTCCTAGCAGAAGCCACAGTACAATAAATATTCAAGTGTTTCTCTTGGAAGTTCTCCAATCCACCACGGCTTGTGTACACTGTCAAAGGCACGCTCACGTGCCACTGCTCTCTCCAGTCTTAGTCGGGCTCCTCATCTATCCATCTATTCCTCCCATCTCATCTGCTGAACCATCTGTGCAGCCGTAAAAAAAAAAAAAAGTGGGACTCCTTGTGCACCCTGTCACTCCTGTGCCTTCTCCCCTGAGAGCAGTGCACAAAGCAGGGTTTAACAAAATACTGAGGGACAAAATGAGGTAGCCTGGCTGTTGTAAGCAAGAAATTGAATAGCCGATCTAGGTCTTGGTTCACTCCTGGTTGAGAGATTATTTAGAATCAGTTTAGTAATAGTTTAATTCTGGTTTAATCCAAATATAATTTGTTATAATCCGGGTTTATACTCAGCCTATCCTTTATTTAACGAGGTAGGTCCAATTCTCAGCCTTTAGTATTTCATTGATTTAGACCTGGTTAATCCTGGATCAGTCCTAATTTAGCCTTGGTTTAGACCTAGTTTAGTCTGGATTAAGATGTACCTGGTTTAACTGTGGTTTAATGCTGGTTTAGCTTTGTGACTGTCAATTTCTTAGTAAATTTAGACTTACCATAATAATACTTCTTTCTGGAGTTGTTCTTGGATTACAAATCCTACAAAGAAACTATGGTCCGGACCTCTGTGAT
The DNA here is from genome assembly GCA_036025475.1 of Philypnodon macrostomus. Classification (NCBI taxonomy): domain Eukaryota; kingdom Metazoa; phylum Chordata; class Actinopteri; order Gobiiformes; family Eleotridae; genus Philypnodon; species Philypnodon macrostomus. The sequence goes on from JAVQKC010086423.1 coordinate 4,515, forward strand.
CTCAGGGGTGGATACAGCCATGCTCCAGAATCACCCCCTTTACAAGAGTCTACAACAAGCATGGCCTCCTCTGCCCGCCTGGCCTGTTTGACGGTGTCCCACAATGGAGCTACTGTTGTCATACCTTCTGTCTCTTCATGTGCACAGAAATGACTGAGACACTCCACAATACCCTAACATCTCACTGAGCCTGACTACTTAACACAACTGAGCTTTCATCCTCCAATGGAGCCAGAGCAGCTAGCGTGAATGCGATAACCTTACACGTTCTCCGGGCGAGGCATATTCAAGACGCATGATCACTCACAATTACACAGACAAAAAAAAATAAAAAATCGTTCCATCCTTTTCCCAAAGATGATCGTACAAGCCTGGATCTGACAAGCCAAGCCCTAACCAACAGTACACTATTGATCTGAGCCAGTCATCGCACAGACATCCCACTCAGCTGGATAATGGGAAAATCACTGTGAAATATCGTGTGCGATTCTCCGGCTGATGGTTCAAACACAACAAAATTGTCTTTGAAGACGACTGGGAGCGTGTAATTATTTTTTTCTTTTGTCGGGCCATTTCAAGTGTGAGGTAAAAGTCATACATTAGAAAGCAGAGACATTGTGCCTCATTACTTATATGTTGATAGGTTTTTGTTGAGCGTCTATAAAAATTGTATGAGTAACAAAACAAGAGTAGTCGTCATTGCTGCAAGGAGCTCTACTGCCTCACAGTGGAGTCAGGAGCCATTGACTGGAAGCAAAAGAGGCTTGGCACATATCCAGTTTACAGGGGTATGCACAGTTTTAGCAGAAAATGTAGGTTGTAGCCTTCTGTAGCATAAAAATAAATCAATAAATCAGTTGCCTTCACCTGGGTACTTTGCGTGCTGTTACCTGATTTTTACCTTTTATTGGGATGTCCTTGTTTGTATTTTTGTAGAACTTACAGTGTCTACTTTGTGTTGTCTAAGCACCAGGGGGCTAGTAACAAAATTCTCTGTAAATGTTGCAGAAATTATGAAGATTTTGAACTGAAATGCCAATCCACAGTAAGTAGTGAACATACAGAAACCCCAAGTAAATATATATCCTAAATAGCATATGATAAAAAAAGCATTGCATTAGCATGTTATATTTGTATGGTTGGTCTGTAGTGCATTTTATCCACCAGAAGCCATCAATGACAATGCCTAATGTTGTGGCTACAGTGCCATACAGTTTTTATTATTCAACATATTGGATCGGATTGCCAACCCATTACTAGAAATCTGTTTGATGGCTAATTGTCAAACTAAAATGTGAGCTAAAAAATATATGCTCCAAAAAACTGGATCTTGTTCTTTGTTTTACATGATCCTATCCATGCATAATAACGATTCATTTTTGCACTTTTATTTTGACACCCCATGCTCACCTTCATGTCCAGCACATTCGCCCAAACAATATCACATTTCCTCCAAAAAAGATTGCCCTTCGTTTGATTGAATTTTTAAATTCCCCACTAAAGCAGCAGAAATTCTATAGGAGCGATACGATACCTCAAGAGGTATTGATTATGAAAAAGCCTGATATCTCCAGCCAGTGTGGGGTCGATATTACTAAGCTATCTTATACTTATCTGTATAATGCCTGCAGTTTAGCCAATCCTTCCCATTTTAGAGGTCAAGGAGTGAGGCCTAATCTTCAAAAAATTTAGCAGCTAAAACCAGAGACAAAGCTATATTTGTGGATGCAATGGTCATAATTAGGAAATGCATTGCACAGGGACAAAGCCATGCTCCTTCAATGAGTTATCGATTAGATGGGAGTGAATAGAGGAGTGTTCGCTGAGGTCTGCAGCTCTGAAACACACAACAAACAGGCAGCCTTCACAGTCACTCTCCACTAGGGCTAGTAGCATTAGAAAAACATGCAGAAATCACATTGAATATTACATTAATAATATTGTTAAAATGTAATACTCTGGACAATTACATTTTAGGGGTGTATGGTGGTTAGTGCTACCTGCAACATGGCTGTGGGTTTGATCCACTTGTACTCACTTTTTCTGCATAGAGCCTGCATGTCCTTCCCATGTCACTGTGAGTTCTCTACATTGTGATTTTGTCCCACCATTCAAAGACATGCATGCGTTGAGAATTGGTGACATTAAATTCCATATATATGACTGTGAGAGTATAAAGTTGTTGTGTTTCTGTGTCCAGGGTAACCCGCCTAAGGCCCATAGTTGCTGGGACACGCTCCTGGAACCCATTTCCCTAATGAAAATTATTGGAAGAAATTTAATTAATTGACTTTACTTTTTTATGAAGCAATACTATAAGGTTCTAAATTCCCTGGTCATAACTGAGAATATATTGAAATTTACATACAACCAAACCATGTCTAAACCAGGGCTATACTTTATACAGTCTGATGCACTGATGCAAAAGAAGGAGGGGGTATCCTGGCAGTGCCGAGCCAGGCTTCCTGCAGCACTGAGCAGGACAGCCCCATCCAGGACCCAGTGGATAATGAGCAGTCTTTGTGATGTGTGCTGCAGGGACTGGTGAAGGCTGCACCAAAGAGCTGCAATGAAACCCACACTTAAATACAGCGGGAATCCACCGACATTGATCCCCAGCCACTGCTGTGTGATACCATTTTAACATACTCCACAAAGTGTGTGTTATAGAGATGAAAAGGCAGTCTGGTACATGTAGAAGGGCACTCATGTTGAAATGACACCACCATTAAACAATTATCGTGGGTGAATGTTTGTCTAAATGTAAAATATATACCTTTTTACACTTTTCACAGTTACTTAATTACTTTTTGGGTAATTTAGGTTATTCATTTTTGGATAGCAGTGTTAAAACCCACACTAAAATGAATTTCTTGAGACCTCCTGTCAAAAATGACTGGCCACTTTATTATATGTAAACTAATAAAAAGGCAACAGATAACCACCTCATCAACGTATGCAGATGACTATGAACAAAACATGAAATAGAATATTTCTTTACTTTGACATGTTCCAGTTATAAGCAACAATCTTTTTGTAATGATTAGCCACAGAATAATAATTAAAGCAAAGAAATGAACTCTTCATTATATGTCTATGGTCACATGGGGCACCACTAATCTAAGTATTAGGTCAGGCTACTAAAAAGGCCGGTATGTGTGGGTGGAATATATTTATTCTAGTGGACCACAAAATTCAATATATGAACCATTCTGCACAGTATGAAGATTTTGTCCAAGTAAACAACCATTTCAAAAAGTGACGGGGAGGTTTTAGAATGTTGATTTACAAGGAACAAAAGAATACATTTTGGTTTTGATGTAGGCAGCTGCTTGTTTGTATGCACAAGGAGTAACTGGATGACTGCCGAGGACAAGATGCCCTGACCTTTACTTTCTGAACAATATGTAATGTACTTGTCACTGTTGCTTTACAAGTTACTAAGCACTGAAGCAGGAGGCAGCTACTGTACATGCAGCAGTTAAACATGTGCCTTCAAAACACGCATCTGGATACTGCTGTAGTGACATTTTTGTAGCTCAGTCTTATCAACTGAACAATCCCGGTAAAAAAAAATACTGGACTAAATAAGTATATAACGCTTTTCAATGTGCCACTGAGTACATTATTTATTCACTCCATATGTAAGTAGATATATAGCACAATTCATACGCTATATGAAGCCGCTTTACTTTTCAGTGCTTTACAGAAATAAAAGACAGGTTAAAAGCACAATTATTACTGAAAATACGATTAAAAATATAAATAAGAAGAATGCAGATTAAACCCATTCAGTTGGCATACGCACATTGCCACACCTGCCCTGGGACAGACCAACAAAGATGTAGCAGCCATACCATTCCAAGGATCTATCAACCGCCACCAACACATCACCACAATCTCAGTGTGAACAAGGTGGGGATCAAGCCGACTACCTTAGTTACTGGGCAACCTGCTCTGCTACCTACCTCCAGAGCCAACAGCAGTAGACATGCTCAACAGCATGGGCGCAGGATCGTTATATGAAGCAGTGGCTCCACTTGAGTTAGTGCTGTCAGTGAGGGTGAAAACATAATGACGGCCGCCTGCTGCTAAACCTTTCTAAACACACATAAAGAGCACAGCTGCTGCCATATGGGTGTCATAGCAGTGCGTGGGTTGGAAAAATACCAGTGATATGACTTGTAGATGGAGACTTAACAATAGACAATTGAACATTACGAGTGTGATCTTTGGGATCGCACGGACCACTGCACCTATTGGCCTTTTACCCATTTAAGTAGCACACTCAATCTGGTGTGTGCACTCATGCTAAAGAGGGAGATGCAGTCAAATCCCTTCTTAGACCCCATCTACCACAACCACAGGGGATGCAAATTCTCCTTTAAGAAGAACATTTCTCATTACTTTTTGACAACCATTTGAATATCTATATGGACTTAATTTCATGCTTGACCTGAATTTTGACATGGATGCAAACTGAAATGGCACACACCATGAAAAAAACTTGTCTTAGTCTCTTTTGAAATTTAGATTTGGAAGTAACATTTAAACATATTCTGGGGTATATTACTGTTCAAGCCCTTGTGCACAGTGTGAAATTAACTCTGATGGAACTATATGGGTGGTTTGAATGTTCATTCATTCATGTACTGTATGCAAACAATGGATAACTACTGCACATAAAAGTAACAGAACATGTAGGGGTAGCTATTATAATAAGGGGAAATGTGAAGTGAATGTCTTATTTGAAATGCAATGAAAAAAAAAGCTTCTCTCAAAAGGGTGAAAGAAATCTGCAAAAACTTATTATATATTATTATTATATATTATTTATAGTTATTTCTCTAGATCTATGATAAAACGGATGCAGATCAGCTCAAGCATAAAAACACAACTAATGAACTGGGTAACATATTTCATTTAATTTTATTTTTATATGTATTTTTACATCTGTGGATTGTAGTGCAAGCACCAATAAGACAAAGCAGAATTAGAACTTAATTTTACCTCTTTTGAAAACAAAGTGCTTTGACAAAGAAATCGAGAGAATTGTTGCCTATATGATCAATTGTATAGCTGACCCTGTTCTATGATGTAAATAACAGTAGGTCATCTGTCACATTAGTAAAAGTTGGACTAAGTGGTATCCCACAAAGTCTGATCTTATGTTGTAGAGGCCAGAGGAGGGACTAAGGTCAAATAATAATAATGACAGATTATATACAATACATTTTAGCATATGAGTTTGCATATCCACACATACCTAGATCAGTGTTTGTATGAAGTGTGTGTGTGGGCTGAGTGATGTAGTGCAATGAAAGCTGGAATCAAACAGGTGTACCCTTTGTCACTGTGGACTCAGCGGAGCATGACAAGGACCGAGACGACCAGGGGCAGCATGAGGAGAAGGAGGCCAGGGGACAGCTGTCTGCATCCTGAGGTGAGAGTGTCCCCGTACTGGTCCAGCAGCTGAAGGGCCACACCGTTAGTCCAGCCAAAACCCAGCTGCATAGAAACGCGCAGGTGGACAATGGAAGCACAAAGCAAATATAGAGAATAAAAATACATGGCTAAAAAAAAATGCTATCAAATAATCTCCATTCAATATGTTTTAGGTGATTGCAACAGATGATCTTTTTTTAGTCTGGATTTGGAATTTTGTAATATTTTAGCCTTGTTAGCTTCTAGTTAGCACTGCCTTCAACTGTTGTAGCTCCTCAAACCCTTATCTCAACATTACTGAGTCTGTCTGAAATTAGAACAAAGAGACCGAAAGATGTGAGCGTCCTACAAATGGTGGGAAAAATCTACACGTCATTAAAATGTATACTGGTATTCTCTCTTGAAGGTTATTGTGATCACATTACTAGATACGAGATGTATTTTTTAGTGTTCACTTTGGAAATTGTAAACTTAAAGAATTAAGACAATGCTGTACATTCCTGAATAGTTCTAAATGCTAGTATTTACTCAACAGCATGTCCTCAAACCGTTACCTGCCTCAAGCAACAGTATTGCATTTTAGAAATACCAAAAATATATAACAGCATATTGATTTCCAAAGCATAGTCTGTAACAGGTGGGGAAATAGTGAACACAGCTCTGACTAAATTATTGTGGATTATATGCAGCAAAAATGAAATGTTAAATCAAAACTCAGCAGAGCAGAAAAATTGTATTATGTGAAACAAGGAGATATGAAATAGAAGATTCTATATTAGCATGCAAATACAATACAGACCAGTGAGAAAGACTAAATGAGGCTGACACTAAGAACATCAAAACTACCTGGACTTCATACTCTCCTCCACCTCCAGGTTTTCCATCTCCATTCACATCATACTGTAAGTGAAAGAACATAAACACCCTGACATGTTATTATGGCACAAAACATGATCAAAACTGAAAGAACCATAAGGCTTTTTTCACCTTCTCAAACATGGCTTCATACTTCATGTAAGTCACATAGTTGGTCTGAATCCACTTCTGTGCTAACTCCTGTGCAAGCTTCTTAGCATCGTCTGAAGGTGCTTTAGATAAACCTGGAGATAAAATATTAGCAAATATTTAAACACTATTTTGTATTTTCTTCACTGGCCACTTTATAGGGTAGACCATAAAAAAGTAGAACCTGATGTGATTTTCTTTTGCTGCACTCACATGTTTCATGTTTTGTCCTCAACAAGGCATTTCATCCACAAAACTGCCACTCACTGGATATTTTATCTTTTTAAAACCCTTCTCCATAAACCCTTGATATGTTTTATATTTAAAAGTCTCCGTAGGTTTTTTTTCTGTAACAAGAAATGTATGCCGTGTTCAAAGTCACTTAAAGGACCATCCTCTTTCTCTTGAATTTATGTGCATAACTTATATGCCTGACTAAATCTATTGACAATGCAATATGATAAACTGATTAGATTTTTGAAGAAAAAATGTGGGTCTACCTAATGAAGTGGCCAGTTAGTACTGTATCTTGGCAGTTTGTTTAGTTCCACACATGGATGGTAAATCAACTATATACACAAATGATGAGAAATGATCCCCCAAACAAATATGCTAAACCTGTTGCCAATTAGATTTGATTCTGAATATGGCTGACCTGAATCCAAATGGTCATGTTTTTACTCGCTATAGATCAAACCAGAGGCAAAATGTAAGTGAAAAGAGACTAGGAGCAGTGCTGGCTACAACAGCATGCCTGGCAAACATCTCCCGGATACGGACCAAGCGTTTGATGATTTCTGTGGGTTGTAGGATTATGGGCCAAGAGCTAAATAGAAATAGTTGGTAATTGTGGTGTGAAATTCACTTTACATTGCATTAATTTCCAAAAACAGATTGACTGAGTTCAAAAGACTTGCACAATCTCATGGATTTGGAGTCGATTAATGTGTTTTAGTCTTTACGCTCACCTTCAATAAGCATATGTTGTAATGGAGGCCAGGCATTTGGATAGTCCCACTGTTGCCCAGACTCTTTCAGTGATGTAGGAACTCCATTTGGGAACTGGAGAGCACCACTCCCCTGTTAAAGCAGAGAAATAGAGAGAAGCTCAGTGGTGTGTCAGTGCCATCTGCTGGACGTAAAAAGTACAACATCAGAAAAAAACATCATCATCTGACTGCAGTAGAAAGGGTTGGGTTTGACAGTTTGAGATGCTGATGAAGAGAGCGAATGCACTCCCTCAACAACTGTGGAGGGCACTTCACTAAAATGTTTATAGAATTAGATGCTCAACACACAAACGGCTGTTATGAAATGTGGCTGCTTTGCGTGTGCACATGATGATGATACTGCTTAGGAAACAGTGGCACAGTGGGTAGGTGCTTTCCCTACAACCAGAGGGTCGCTGGTTCGAATCCCTGCCCGACCGTATACTGTCGTCCTGTCTCTGGGCAAGACACTTAACCCACATTGCCTTTGAATGAATGTTGTTTGATTGGTGTTAGGTGGTGGTAGGTGCAGAATGGCAGCCACACCTTTGTCAGTGTGTCACCACCGGGTGTGACTGAGGAGTGAATGAATAATAGAACTGTAAAGCGTCTTTGAGTCTTGAGAAAAGAGCTATATAAAACCAATTCATTATTAAGATAAGATATTATTCATAATAATGGATTGTATTTATATACTGCATCTCTTTTATACACATTCAAACCACTTTACGACTCTACATCAACATCAACATCAGAATTTGTATGGGCTGCCACAAAAACCATTGGCCATAGTGGCATCCCACAAACTACAAATTGATGCTATAGTAGAGGACAGGGGAGGGACTAAAGTAAAATAATAATGACATATTACCTACTGTTTGTCATAGAACAGGGTAAGATATTCAATTTAAAGCATTTTTTAAAACAATTTCCAGACTACAGCTTACAATAGTGGTGGCAAGTTACCCCTTATGCCACAACTGCCGTGGGACAGACTGACTGAGATGTCTTGCCCAAGGACACAACAGCAGTATGGAGGGAAGGAATCAAATCGACAGTTTTCTGGTTCAACTAATTCTATTTCTTAAGCCACAGTTAAAAGCAGCCTTTGTGACAAATAACATTAACACCAGTCAACTAGCCAAATGCAGGTAGATTCTAATTGTGGCTAGTAAGACATTCACAATCACTAGCCGCTTGGATTTTAGACAGACATTTTATCTATCTAAGTCTGACTTATACTGATAACTCCTAAGCATACACTCATAATAACTGAGAGAAAAATAGACTTCATAGAAATGTATACAGCATTTAAGAGATATTGCATCACAACCAAAAAGTAACTAGTACATTTTGAAGAATACTAGTCACAGAGGCCAGTGAACAGAAAAGTTAATGTTGTTCTCTTCAATATTCCTGTTTGATTCCTTCACTTATAAATACAAACAGTGTGTACCCACCTTGAGATACTGCACTGCCTTCTCTGCCTTGTGTTGAGAATAGCACTGTGCCCAAAGCGGTGCCAGGTTAGAGGGGTAAAACTCCAAGTGTCTGTCTCCTGTCAGCAGGTTGTAGTCAAACCAGGCCCCCTGCTGGTCGTCCCACAAAACTGCCTCTATGGCCCTCAGTCTCTCTGCTGCAGCTTGCTCATAACGCACTACTGACTCACCATTACCTGTCACAAGAGCACACATCAGGCTTATGTAACACACCAGTTAGGGGCTAAAAGCATCCAAGCAGAGCAGGTACCAATGTCAGGGTTCAGATTTCTCACCCACGATCCGGTGAAAAAAAGCCAGGGTCTTCTCATTGCGACACAGCAGGGCATTGAGGTCTGTGGGCAGGATTTGGCTGGTGCGTGTGTCTCGGAGGGTGCCGTTGTGGTGACCGTGACTGTCTATGAACCAGCGAGAAGAGAAGTCCCAGCCAGACTCTGCCCCGGCCTTCAGGTCCATCCACAGCTGCTGTTTCAAGTCTGGGCAGAAATACAAACAGGTTTAGAAAATAAAATTCAATTCAGGCTTTGGAGCCCTGTTCAAGCACGCCCTCTGCTGGTGTAGACCTTGGGTTAAAATCACAATTTTACATTTATCGTTTCATTTTGGGAGGTAATGCTGATCACCATTTGGAAAATGATTCTACAAAAGACTAACGTATTTTCCGCACTATAGGGCACACTGAATTATAAGGCGCACTGTCAATGAATGGTCTATTTTTGAATTTTTTTCATATATAAGGCGCACCGGACGCATTAGTGGTCAGTCAAACTTTATTAAACGCATTCACAATAACTTTCAACATTGTTCAGTTGTAACACGTAAAAATTATATGGCCATTTTGGGGTCATATATAAACACCGGTACCGGTATGTATTGCTCCGCGACGCTTCTGACTCCCAGAGCTTTGTAGTTTACCGAAGTCGTACCAAACGCGTGTGACACAAAATCACTTGGAGGTCAGTAAGCACAACCAGAATTAATCCATATATAAGGCGATCCGGATTATAAGGCGATCCGGATTATAAGGAGCACTGTTGGTTTTTGAGAAAATTAAAGGCTTTTAAGTGCACCTTATAGTGCGGAAAATACGGTACTATAATAACCTAATATATATTAACTGCCTTATTACTGTAGAATTGTATAAACCTTTACCTTCAGTGAGCCCTTCAGCCAATTCCATATCGTCAGTGTAGGATTCAGGCCTTGAAAAAAACGAGATGCATATTTTATTACATTTTGCTCATTTTCTGAAGATTTTTTGGATTCTATATAATAATTTGTATCAAACATACCTTGGTAGTCCAGCCTGCACATCAAACCGGTTTAGTCTATGCTCTGTGCCATTTACACTCACAACCACCGAGCGGTTCTGCATCCAGAACTGATACTCCAGGTCCAGTCTAGGTAAAGCTGCTCTAAATGGGATAACAATCAAACAGGTAAATATTCTTCAAAACTCAATCTTTGCATACATCTAACATTTCAATTTCACACATTTACACAACGCTATTTTATAATCCGTCATTTTTGAAGTGAGAAAAGTTTTACCGTCGCACAAAAACAGTTCTGAATAACAGTCTGAAGTGTTTTTGCAGAGCACTGTGATGCGAGTGACCTTTCAGATAAAATGTCAGCTCTTCATTACTTTAACCCATTAGCGCATGAGATTTTGAGCTATGGCCAAAACATTTCAAGGTCACTGTAACCTTTAACACTTGGTAATCAAATTATATAATTCGGCCCACCAGTGTGAATTAAGCTAGTATGAAACAGATTCTGAAAGAGTCCCTGCAGCCACAGTTGTCCCTGGTGCACTGGACAGAGGACATTGCACTGAAGATGTGTGATACATTTTTGATTTTTTTTTATCTTTTTGTTCCGAGGCTTCAGAAGAATGATAATGTGTCTGGCAGGACATCAGCTCACGTCTAAGTATCACCTGAGGAACTCTTTATCCTTGGTTGCTTGATAGTAGCTCTCCACCATCAGAGTGAGAAATGGAGGCTGACTGCGCCTTTCATAGTAAATCCGCCCACCGTTTGGAACAAAGCCATATCTGTGGGATGAAAAAAACTTTATTCTTTCAAATCTACACATCCTCTTGAGACCACATTACAAAGCATATAACAAGGGCCGCAAATGAGTTACAGCAAAACAGATCTCTGAGAATTTACTTACCCACTAATCAGATTGATAACACATTGTCTGATGCAGTTTTCTGGTAATTAATTGGAAGAATGCTTTTTATTTAGATTCGAGTAATGCTATTTGGCATAAGGTTTACCTGTTGACAAGGTAGAGGAAGTTTTGGATCATCCCATGGGCGGTGTCTGTCATTTCAGAAAGCAGGAGCCCATTGATGACCCAGTATGAATCCCTGTTACGTAGGGAGGTGTAAGTGGTGAAATGAACACTTTAATTACTATGTTAGTTTACACTTTCACATTAAAGTTAGGACAGTATTTGTTATATGGTTTGATCACCAATTCTGACTTTTCGGCATCCGTGCCAATATCTAGCTAATGTTCCTTAAAGTCTAATATGGTAAAAATGGTATTGTAGATCACTACAAAGAGCCCTTGCTAGACTGCATCTGACCTGGTGACCACTATTCTAGCTGAGACAGACAGTTTAAGGACAGGCTCCATTGCTCACTCACCAATAGTAGAGCTCCCTGAAGCGTCCTCCCGGCACTATGACAGGAAAAGGGGTATAAATCTGGGAGTAGAGCTTTGGGTGATCTTTAACACTGGCCCGAATCTGTAAGGAGAAAAATAAAGGCATTAAAATCTGAGGTGAATGTTTAACTTCAAACATGAAAGCTTTGAGAAGTCACCTTTTTGCCCAGTAATTTCCAGAGTGTGTGTATTTGTAGAGCCCAGTCACGTAGTTGTTTGTCGGCTATGTTCTTCAGAAATGCCGGGCTGCACAGAAAGAATCTAAATAAAAAATATGGCTGTGAAAAGTGTTTTTTTTTGTTTGTTTCACTGAAGCCTTTCTCTCATTATATATATATATATATATATATATTAGAAACTAAATAAATGAGATGTTACCACTCTCTATAAATCCTAGTGAAAATTACAGGTCTTTGAACTATTCAGACCAGCCAATGAGCTATGTAATCATTTTATACCTAAAATAACTTGTTATTGTATTTATTAGCCGTTTGTGTTAACAGGTATTAAACTGGTGTATCTAATAGAGTGCTCAGTACTTTTACTTCAACTGAAGCAATACTACTTCTTCCACCTCCACCGTACTTGTCATGCCAGTCTGTTGATGTCCAAGCCTCAAACTCTGTGCCTGGTTTCTCAAAATAATCATCAACAAACTTTTGGATTTTATCACGAGGGATGGCGGAACCTGGTGACTCATTTGAGAGGTTTTGAAATGCTGAGGTGATCATATCTGCAAAAAGAAATCTCAGTAAATCTTGGGGAAAACTGTGACAAATTGACTTGAACTTACCAGAGGATTGTTTGAGCTTCATGTCAACAAAGTACTTGTCATCATCATAGAGTCTAGCTTTCTGGACCTGATCCAAGATTGGCCCAGCGCAATAAATTTTACTGCAATGTAGATAAAATATGAACCCTCTGCAGTAGCTTAATAGAACAAGTACAAGGTCCACAAAAAGAAATGCTACACTCCACTATATTTAAACCATCTTTAAGTACTGGGTTTATCGTAAAGTAGTAGTAAAACATTAGTCATGTTAAATTTAAACATCCGAAATAAACAAAAAACACACAACTTCTAATGGCTAGTGTACTAAGCACACCGTCGATGTCCAGTAACTTGAACAGCCATTGGGATTTTTTTGAATAAACACATTGCCTTACCTGTCACATGGTGGAAGAACAGCTACATTTTCACAAGTCATGAACCAGACTAAGAAATTCAAAACGGCAACAAGTCGATCCATCTTGATGCACTGAAGACAATTTGAATATAAAACCAGACCCTCTGTTGTCAAAGCTCCAGGTCGGAGATTATACAAGAGGATACTCAATATCGCCACCTACCTTTAACACTGGTCACAACATTGGCACAAAATAAGGGAGACAAAGATAAATTTCAGTGAGCTTTATTTTCCAACAAAACTTCCAATATTCCCAATGCTCTTCATAGTTTAACTTAGGTGTAAAAGTTAGCTCCACTGAAAAAAATCCAATTAGACCAAATTGTAATGAAATAAAAATGAACTCAAGATATAATTCCTTCACTTAAATGAAGCGACATTTTAAACAAGGTGTATTCTACTTTTTTGAACATTTAATTTGAAACAAAAAGAAAATCCAAGTCTATGGGCATCTTTTCCAGACAGTGTATCCCTTCCCAAAACTTTGGATCTTACTTAATGCCCAAAGGCTCCAACCCTAGTTTTTTGACTGATGCAGCACTTTCTCAAATAGGCCCCAAAGGGACCCTTCACATCCTTTTGATGCTACTGACTTGAACCAGATTTACACAAAACGTGTTTTCAAAATATTTAAGACCAATTATGTGAACTGCATCAGGGCAGCGAGAGCAACAAATTCACCCACCCAAATGTTTTTAAAAAAGGCCTTAAAGATTGAGACAATTTAGTATACATTCAAAACTAAAGTTCAATTATTTTCCCAATTCACAGCGAGATGCTCTTGTCTCAGTCCTTAAGGTTTTCACTGGGCTCCTCTGAAAGCAAAGCCACCATCAAAATGGAGGATATCACGATATCATCTGATTTTACACCACTCCCTTTGGCTCTTACTGCAGAGGCGGACCAGGAAACAGACAGCTGCCACGTGTCTGAGTTATGATCTCTGTTCTCACACACTGTGCACAATTTTGAACAAATAAGTAAACACCCCCCGCCCCGTTAACCCTCCCACAAAAAAGCCAAATTAAGTCATTGGATGTGCAGTATCGTGGGGACTACAGTAGTGAGAACAGGGATCTCCATGCTAACCAATGAGAATAATAATGTCACAGTAATGTCTACATTTAAATAAATAGGCCATACTTCTCAATGGTTAGAATCTAAAGCATCTCACCCCAACAAGGGAATTGCACTTTGCCAAGTCAAATGTAAAAAATATACCGTAAATAAAGAAAACTTAAAGAATGCACCCATTACCCAGAGGGAAAAACAATCAGCAGGTTAAATTACCCATTTTGTAAAATAAGCAGCCTGACCAAATACTTTAATTTCTTCAGAATATTCCCCTTTTTGCCAATTTTCAATAAAGAACTTATCTGGATATTAGAAGTGTACAAAAGCAGTGCAGTCCATTATTGCCTGAACCCATTGTTTCTCTGTTACACAGCTTGACCAACTCTGGTTGTTTAGAGAAATTTTGTCACTTGGTGAGTAAAGCGAGTCAAGCTGTCAAGCAGAGAGCATGCATTCCTGCTACCTTTAAGTGTTTTTTATGCACATGTGTTTTAGGGGAAAACTACAGCTTCTTAATAATCCTTAATGAAGTAGCTGTGCCTAAAGCTCAAGATTAACGCAACAGTAAATATACCTTCCCCAAAATATAGATTATCTACCAATTTAGCTGCACTGCAGCACTTGTACTACTACCAATACAGAAAAACATTGGCATTTCCACAACACGTTGAGACTAAGATGTTAGCAACAGTCTCAGGTTTCACAAGTTAAGGCTGGTGACAACAAATAAGTCAACACTCGAATGCACAAGCTCTGTATAGCCATCTGTCTAAAACTGAATACTTGTTAACACTGGTATCTGAAGACAAAAGGGCAATGATTTAAGTGCAGCTCAAAATAATTGCACCTACCTTCAAATCTGAAGGGGCTAAATATCTTTCAAAACATTTCATGCACATGGTCTTTTAGATTATGATCAAGTCTGCAATTTCAAAAAAGTAAATTTTCCAGCCAATACTGCAAAACAAAACTGGCAGCAAGATCTCCAGTGCTAACAAGAGGAAAAGTCATTTTCAGTTTGTCCGCCAGCCTTTTAAACTTGTTTAAAACAAACAATCATAAAATTAAAGTATATACACAAGGTGTAACCTGCACCCCATACGGGCTGCACATCTCAAACATGGCCATCCACTAGGAAAGTGAAACCTTCCTCCATCATCGCTAATAGGAATCCTCATATGAATGTTGCTGAGAGGCTGCTGCATGTTCATCTTTAGTGTTCAATACTGAAGACAAGAGGAAAGGACCAGGGCCTGTGAAAGCAACTGGAAAGTGTGTCTCTTGGGGAAATCCAGAACTTGTCCAAAAGTTTGTCTGCATTAATGAGCCAGACATGTGCGCCAAAGCCAGAAATGATCATCCAACAGACCTCCCTCTGAATTATCTCCATTAGTTGAAAAGCGTGGCCCGACATAGAACATAATGAATTCACCTCTGTGGTCAGACATCACTGTGTGACCATTTTCTCATTTTCTTCAGGTGAACTAGAGCAGATGGTATGGTAGGAAGTGAGGAGGGTGACATCACAAGGGTTATTACTTTAGAAGAAGTTGAATAGCTTGTTAAGGCACTTGATACAAACTGGTTAAAATTTCAAAAATAAAAGTGGACAGAGGGGGGTCTGTTGGTGCTGGCTGAACGTCACTGATGGATACGATTAGCCACAATAAGCACTGGTTTAGACTTGGCCCAGGATTTCCTCTTAGTGCGCATGTCTTCAGAGTGTGATGGTGCAGCACAAAGCCTAAAAGGCAAATGAGTTCTTCCAGAATGCATCTGTCAAATACACAATCCTTATGGTGGCATCAGAAAAAAAGAAAAGACAAACTGTACATTAAAAAAAACAAGACAGGGGAGATGGGGGAATGAAGGAGGGACTGATCTGTGGAAGAAAAGATAGCATTAGTGTTTAAATACAGTACATTTACATAAATAGAAGTAAAGGTGCTAGACTCAGAACTCACTGGCTCATGGCTTGGCGTCTTCACCGCTCTCACTGTGGTACTCTGCCACATAGAGGCTCTTGTCAATAATCCCAGGGATAGGCTTGATCTCCGTTCCCAGCTGCTCTTCAATGCCCTTCAAGTTGAAGCGATCGTCATAGGTGATCAAATTGATGGCGAGACCCAGGTGTCCGAAGCGTCCTAAACAATATGACAGAGTAAAAGGCTAAGACATTGTGCATAAGCACAACAATGAATATTCTTCAAACATAACCTCTCTTACCAGATCTTCCAATGCGATGCAGGTATGTTTCTCCCAGCTTGGGAAAGTCAAAGTTAATAACAACATTCACTGCCTGAATGTCAATTCCCCTCGTGAAGAGATCTAGTGGAAACAGCAATATTTGTGGCAACTGTTAACAATTTCTTGGTTTAATGTGTTCATAAAATAGCTACAAAACATTGCTGTAGTACTACTTTTAATTTGATAAGAATCTGCCATACTACTTTACATGTGCCTTTAGTATGGATCACTCACCAGTGCACACAAGATTGCGACAGAGGCCGTTTCTGAAGTCGTGGAAAACACGATTACGGTGCTCCTAAAAAGGATGCGGATTACGTCAGACTGACTGGTAAATTACATTTTGTGGCTTATTACCAACATGACATGATATACACTTTTACCATTATTGACCTGCTGTTTCTCTAGTAGTTTAAAAGTGCTGACCTGTCTCATTTTAGCGTGAATGTAGAAACAAGAATAGCCCAGCTGGGAGATCTTCTTGGCAAGCAGCTCAACTCTCTGAGAGGAGTTGCAGAAAATGATCGACTGGTTGATCTGGAGCTGAAAGATAAAGAATCGCTCGTTTGTCATCTCTGCATTTTAATTAGGCAAGGATGAATACAGGAAATTTACATTAAAACTTACCCTGGAAAACAAGGTGTTGAGACAATGGACCTTTTGCCTCTCAGTTACATAAGCATAATACTGAGTCACACCCTTCAGTGTGAGCTCCTCCATTAGGTTGATCTCATAGGGCTTCTGCAAATGAGAATTCTACAAAGAAAGTACAGATATTGTTAGGCTTGAAATAATGTGGGTGTTAGTGTCATTAGAGAAATTTACATACCATGAATTTCTGCACACTGAGCGGAAAGGTAGCAGAATACAGAAGAATCTGTCTCTGTTTGGGAAGAAAACCAAGGATCTCCTCCATCATCACCACAAAATCTTGTGACAGCAGCTTATCGGCCTGTTGAGCAAACGCAAGATTCAAATATTGTTCAGTTATCATAAGACTGTGAAATTATACAACTGACCAGACAAAAAAAAGCCAACAAACTCACTTCATCTAGAACGATCATCTGAACTTTGTTAACTTTGGCCACTCCTTTTTTGATGAGATCCAAAATTCGCCCAGGAGTTGCAATCACCACATGTACTGTGAAAACATGCACGCAGATGCTAAATAACCTGGCTCTACTGTATTAAATGAGATTTTGTTTTCAAACACTTCATAAAAAAGTTTACCCGTTTCATCGAGCCTCATGATGTCATCACGTAGGTTTGTTCCACCTGTTGTTGCCATTACCTTCACTCCGCCCATGTGTTTGCTGACCTGGATACATATTTGGCTTACTTGCAAAGCCAGTTCTCTTGTGGGCACTATGACTACCGCTGAAAAAGGATTAAAAGTAAAAATTAGATAGTGAACAAGGAAACAACAAAAAATACAAAAGGAAAATAAACAATGTATTTGATGGAGTTTGCATGTGCATGATTTCACAGGGTTTTACCTTGTATGCAGTCTTTCTTCAGATCAATGCGTTCAAGTAAGGGAATGAGGTAGGCTCCACTCTTCCCTGTGCCATTTTTGGCTCTGGCTAAAATATCTCTTCCTGACAGTGCGATAGGAATGCTTTCCTCCTGCAACGAAAGCATCCACAGATTCATCAACATCATGTATTATTATTATTATTGTGTAAATGTAATTTAGATAAGGCAGTGTGAAGAGGGACTGTCAACTAAAACAATATTATAATAAAATTTTAGGGTTTTTTTCTCCTGAGATGTGTCTCGTCAATATTAGAATAAATAACAACAAATAATAGCAAACAAATAAACAAAGAACTAAAGTATGTTATACCTGAATAGGAGATGGTTTTTCCCAGCCCATTTCAAATATTCCCATAAGTAGCTCTCGCTTTAGACAGTAGTCTTCAAATTCATTGCCTTTAGTTGATGTAACATCCTGAAATAAGAAAATTACATTGAATATTTCCATATAAAATATGTTTATAGTATTAGAAAATTATTATAACAGTACAAACCGATGTTTTCATCCTCATGTCCTTTGGGGGTAATTTCAAATTCTTTTTCCAGTCATCTCCAGGCCTGGGGATGGAATTTATTTATAAATACATGTGTATTATTTGAGAAATATAGTTAATGAAAATGTGCTTTGGCTTACTTGATGACAGCATTAGTTGCAGGCAGGGAGTCACCATTGTTAATTGTGCCTTTTATAGGGTTTAGCTGTGGGCCGCCGCCGCCTCCTCCTCCACCTCCTCCACCACCTCCTGGTGTTCCTGTTGGCTTCCCTGAGCCTCGGATTTGTCCATTCTGGTTGGACAAGCCCAAAATGACTGGGCTTTCGGTTCTTGCAGTGCTCATTACTACTGAACTGTAGCGTACAAATAACAATGAAAACTTTCTCAGTCACAGGTGACACAAGTCCAGTTGGCGTGGTTGGCTTGGTTCTCCCAAGTTATGAGATTGTCCTCATTAGTAAAGTAAATGGGTCCGCTGCACGGGTCTCCTGGCAGGTTCCAACACCACTTTGTATTTCAGTTATTTCAGAGAAATCAAATATTAAGAAACAGAGTATTTTGTCTCAAAAAGACTTATAAATGTTAATGTATTACCAAATTGCTGCTATCAAGAGATCATGTATCAGGAAGCTAGCTTTTGTTGTATTGGCTGACTGTTGAGCTAGCCACCTTAGTTAGCTTGGCCTTTGAGTCCACACGGGTTATTTTCCAATCCTAGAAAAAAAAATATTTACAGATATGTTCAGAGAATTAAAATAAGAATGCATATTAGAATATGAAAGTAAAACTGGATAAACTGGATGTATAATTAAACACACCGTCATATATTGTGTACCATATTCCGTAATCAAACTTTACATGCACTAGTTTGAAATACATTTAATTTACAGTTTTGTTCAGCACTGCCCCCAACACTTAGCATATGAGACAAATTGTGGGTTTCTTGGTTAGACACGGGTGCTGTGTTAAGCTAGCGTTATCCTCTCCAATCCGTTAAGAAATAACATCAGCCTAAACACCATATTTCTGTAAATCTAATTTACTTGAGGCCAACTACAGTAAACAAATATGGCATAACATGAATCATTTTGAAAGTTATATTTAGTCCATTCAGCTTAAAACCTTTCGCTTTGGTTAGCTGGTTAGCGTCATTGCATTGCTAAAAAACTTAATTTCTATAAACGCACTGATTTCATATAATCTAACGACATCTATTTAATAATATAATTTATGAGTGCACAATAAACAAAAAAAATTTGAATTGTTACATGTGCTCTCAAATAAGGTTGAAGGCCTGCTCGAGTCTTGCGTTGTATGCTAACTAGCATAACTGGCTAACGACAGCGAAATAATATTTACTTCTGCGTATGTGAAGCACTTGCTTAAAAACGCCCAACATATTTTAAGAAAATACAGTTAACTTATAAGATAAAGCTGTACAAGAGTAAGGTGTGTTACCTTATAAGCTTCAATTTAGCAGTCCTTTTAGAGGTGTTTGTACGGTGTAGCTATTGAGTTTTAGCTGACTACGAAAAAGCCTTGTCAAGCCGATGTCCAAGATGGCTCCCTGCGTTTTTAAACCCGCCCCCTGTCGACATCAGCTGGTTCTGCTTCAAAATGCTGGCTTTTTTTATAACAATCTTGTAAAACATATAGCATACATACCGGATTAGTTTTATTGTATAGACACTGACACTACACAGGTCAGTCCCACAGCTACAAGTTTATCAACTTATTATAACGTTAGACCCATGAAATACTAATAATTTAATAATAATTAAATTGAGCAGTTTTTGAGCCTATAAATAAAATTACAAAATAATACATTTTGATAATCAATACGAAACATATCTCTATTGTATCACATGTGATAGGCTACATTAGGCGTTGGGTGCACAAAACATATAATTACTCCATAATTTAATATTTTAAAATGACATATTAATATTGAATTAGTCGAATTAAAGCCCAGAATAATAATAAGTAAATTTAGCATTTTAGGCAGAATTGAACATTTTATCATATATATATATATATATATATATATATATATATATATATATAAAATCAGCTTCATAAGCCAAGCGGAACTGCATAAGCTGCACTCTGTGCCATAGATCAGCTGTTTACTTGTGGTGTTAGTAGTTTTTTTTAAGGAAGTACAGTCACTTCATCCTCACCTCCAAACCAAGAAGCCACATGCCGACATACACCATTTATGAGGTAAGGTCTGATTCGCTACTACTACTATTATTATTATTATTATTATTATTATTATTATTATTATTATTATTATTATTATTATTATTATTATTATTATTATTAT
>JAVQKC010086463.1:0-11449 GCA_036025475.1 Philypnodon macrostomus
TCCGGAGGAGCTGGAGGAAGTGTCTGGGGAGAGGGAAGTATGGGCGTCCCTGCTTAGACTGCTGCCTCCGCGACCCGGCCCCGGATAAGCGGAAGAAGATGGATGGATGGATGGACACTCTAGGTCAGTACTGATGTAAAGTAGATTATCTGTTAAACTTTACTTTAATCCCTCCCCTGGCCTCTACAGCAACATTAGATAAGATGTTGTGGGTTACCACTCAATAGTAGTTGAGTTTACTTTAGTCCCTCCCCTGGCCTCTACAGACATCCTCCTTTACAACATACAATATGGTCAGATCATAAGCATTTAAAATATATATATATATATGTGGCCTTTCTTGTAATACTCACAGTCACGTCGACATACTGGATTGTTACCGCTCCACTTCCCACTTGCTAAACAAGTGCGTCGGGACGGCCCAGATAACGTGTAACTCATGGTGCATGTGTACGTGATCTGGTCCTGATAGTGGTAGATCCTGGATTCATGGATCGGAGTAATGTATCCGTTCTGCAGGACAGTGGGATCTGGACATTCAACCACTAAAAAAAAACAACAGGGTCAATTCAAAAAGACACTGTAACAAAAATCAGTAAAATTGACAATGTGACAGTTCTGTGTCATAATTATTATTTTACTTTAGTCCCTCCCATGGCCTCTACAGAAACATCAAATCAGAGTTTGTGTGAGCTGGCACACCACTCAAAAACCTGACTACTCTGAAAAGACTACTCTGCTGCAAAGGCCAGGAAGGGAAACAAAGAAAAGTAATAATGACAGATTACTCAATTTCTTATTACTACAGATTTAAGGGGCTTTGCATTTATTTGAAGGTGACAGAGTGTACCCTGCCCAAGGCCTATAGTTGCTGGGGCAGGTTTTGGAGTCTGAGTTGAAGTCACTATATTATTTTAATACAATCAGTATCACACATTAGTTACTTACATTTGCATTTCTGATATTTCTTTGGTGGATGATCCCATTGTTCGTTGAGTTGACATCGAAGCGCCAGAGCTGGATACGGGTAGTAGCCCTCGTGACACTGGAATCTCAAGATGCTGCCGACGTTGAGCTCATTTGACAAAGTGTAATTGAGTCTATGAATTGGTATGCCCTCTAGTGAGCAATCACCCCACACTACATCTCCTAGAGCAGATAGATAGATAGATAGAAAGATAGAGTTAAAGTTGCAGTAACTAATATTTTTACTTTGTATTTAATTCATCTGGGAGAAGATTTGACTTTGACCCTCTGTGGGCTGTATTATAAGGGTTTTTGTTTTAGAGTTCAGGGACTTGTTTCTTCAACCAATCACACAAGCTCAGATTGGTTGAAACGCTTCTTATTTATCAAGATACAATCAAGAGTAATGTGAGGGAGCTGATGTTTTATTCTAAAAACTAAGCCTACGCTGTCGTACCCAAGGTGTATATATCGGCGAAACACCCTCACACGTCAGCCACAGCTGCTTTGGCACCAACGGGCACCTTAATCAGACATTGTGTTAAGGATTTTTATATTGTTAAGGAGCAATTAAGAGGCCCCGCCCCCAAGCCATGACAAACACGAGAAGGGTCTATCTGACTATATGAAGGATGTTTGTGAAGATTGTTTTTTGACAAATTTGGAAAATTCCCTAAAACCACACTCTTCTTTCAGTCTATAGGGGGCGCTATAGAGGTAACTGCCATCATATTGGTCAGATGTGTTCAGGGCCGGGGGGTAATTATAGTATTAAAATTATAGCAGTCTTAAGTATTTCAATTTTGAGCCTAAGTATGTGCAAGTTAGAGGCTGTCAAATATACCTGACCTCCCAATTTCAACCTATTTCCTGTTTGTTGTAGGGTGGGGTCATAATAATATGTGTCCAGGGTCCCATAGGGGTCATAAACATGGGTCGGAATTGAGGCATTCTTTATTTGACCTCTGTAATTTGCCTATGTACATTAAATATATACTAGCCCGGATCACTGTGCCAAAATTCATGCAATTTTGTTTATGTTCAGCAGCATTATTGGCTCAATAAAAGTGCTTCAGGGTTTTAATTACTTAATTATTTAATTGCCATTAATTGTAGATGTACCAAACTCAATCCAGTTCAGTGTCTTTATGATATGTACCTGTGTGCAAAAGTTGAAAAAGATCCGGCAAAGACCTTTTGAATTAACGCGTTCACACGTAGGACCTGTGGACGTGGACGCGGACCATCGTGATTCCATAATATCGTTGTTTCGCCGATATTATTACATTTTATTCACAGCTAATTTTATTTTTTAGTTCAAATTTTAAAAAAGCCAACTTCAGACTGCTGATGTTTATTATGATTCTTCCTGGTTTGTGTGAGACTGTGAGGGTTGAGAAAGAGGGGAGGGGGAGTGTCAGTCAAACTTTCAAACTTAGTTTTGTTTTGTTGTTTTTACCTGCACAGAATCAGGTTCTGCAACTTAAAATATTATCAGTTGGTAATAATAATTGATGCAAACTATTTAAATGAGGTGGGTAGAGTAGTCAAATATTGCAGGTCTTGACATCATTTTTTTTTATTCTTCAAAAGTTACTAGCCACTTTCTTTAACTATAAAATGTGGAGAATCACCGTACCAAGTTTCATTGCATAGTTACTGTAGATTCAGTGGGAGCAATATTAAAAATCCAGTTGAGAACTTCAAATGTCTGCATAAAAAAACCACTGGACATAGTGGCCTAATGTGTTATTAACCAAAAAGAAAATCTTCCCGTTTATGGAAGGTTGGCTATTGTGAATGTAAAACACTGTACTCAAGTAAGTGTAAAAAGTATTTTGGTGTTAAAGCTATAATGCCTGGTGTTTTCCAAAAAGGTAAAAACGAGCGTATAACTACCCCCTCGGCCTATTATCATATTATTTTCACTAAAGGTGCACCCCTGACTCCTAGTCCCTGGCCAACAGTCCTGACTTACCCACCCCACATGGCTATTGCTTTTCTATCAACTACCTATTTTACATATTGCCAAAACTTTCATAATAATTATTGTAGCATCATATTTTGGAGAGCCATCCTCAAATATACTGCCATAAAATGAAGCTTACCTTTGTAAAAGAAACATAACAGTGCAGCGAACAAAAGACAGTGAACAGAAAATCCCATCTTCAGAGTTATTCACACAGAGCCCTGTGGGTACAACTGAAGATTAAGTTAGTCCACTCTGTTACTTATCAACTGCAAAACAAACATTTCTAAATCAATGAATGTTTATTGATGTTTTATCCCAGTGGTCAGCCAATTTTGAAAGCAACCAGTCAAACTAGGATGTCTTTGTGTTGGATTTTACTGTGTTTATACCATGTCCTATTATTGTCCCATTTTGTCCCTCTCAAAAAGGCTTTATTTATTTACATTTCATTTTTATTATGATTTGGAAACCCCAATTCAAACCATTATAACCCAAAATCCCGATGTTCTAAAAAATGTATTTGATTGGTCTTATTTTGGTCAAAATGCATTGGCCTGAATACAGTTCATAGTGTATGTGAGTTCTCATTGTCATCCAGCTACATTAAGATATATTTTCTACTTTCTTTATTTGTAATTCTGACTCTCTCTTAAACATTGCATTACTAAACTCTATAAATTCACTGGCCAATTTATTAGGTGGACTTCTGGCTGATCCTCAAGTGCCCTGGTGTGGTCTTCTGCTGCATCAAGGTCTAAAGAGGGTTATTCTATCATCATGAACTGTGTTTAAACAAACCCTCATGTACAGGGCTGTGCAATATGGCGATAAAAGATTGTAACATGATATGAAGTTATAAGGATCTGCTAATCTGGGAAGATGGTTGAATCGTGATACAGTACATTCATTTATGCTCTGCCGTTCATCATCATGTTTACTGTAACAACTAAATCATATCAATTATAAAGTTAATCAAGTATGCATTGCATTAGTAGTTAAAACGGTTTTATGAAGACACTAAAAGCAGTAGTCTTCTGTTTTAAATGAAAAAATACTAAGTCAACTAAATTTTACATTGATCTGTTATTTCTTTATAATCGAATTTGAGTTACCCCCTTGACCTGATCAAAGTCGTACGTACGGGAAATGTGCAAATAGTTGCTTAATCACTTCCCAAAATCCACAGAGCGGTGACCTACTTATTTCATGCTCATTTAAAAAAGACATATATATAATTTTATTCTTTTATATAGCAAGCATTTTTTTATTGTGTGACAATCAATAGTTAAAATACATAGAAATATTTTGTGGAGATGGCCACCAAGACGCTGAACCTTAGCTTAATAATAACATTTTTAAAAGAATTGTTCTACAGTTACAAGGGAACACTAGATTTTATTTTATTTTTTGAATAGAAAGAGATTGTCCCAAGTGCTATTTATGTCAATGCTGCTCAAAGAGAATGAATGTGCCTGACAGTGTTATACGTGTAGGAACATGCAGCCATATCAATTTAATTTATTTTACTAATTTTGTTAAAAAGGGGCAGAAAATATATATATTCTTCTCTCTGCTCCTTTTCATTCAAGTTTTGTATTGTTCATTATGACTCTAGATTATTTCCTCTATACAATCAAGCGAGAGTAAGAAACAAGTCTTGGTTTATTTATTTAATATTTTTAGATGAATATAAAGTCTTTGTCAAACACACCAAAACACGACTACTGTACTTGATTATAAGAAGCGTACGTGGTTTGCTAGTCTATAAAGGTAAGTGGAGCATAAGGCTGGTCGGTCCTTCCAAGAATAGATTTGAGAAAATCTACAACTTTAAAAAGATTGAAATGAAAATCTCTGGAGTTTCTGTCAGAGTTCACATTGCCACCGTGACTACAGTCATCCATCAACTTGTTTCCCCAGCTCACCAAGGCCACCTGTAAGAAGAAAAATAACATTATTATCTTTATTTGCCTCAGTACATGGCAGCAGTATGGTGAAAGAGTTGCTTACTTGTATTGTACGATTCAGGTAATTTTTAAACACTGCACCTCCAGAGTCACCTACAAGAAAGACAGGCACATCTATTTATTAAAGGTGCAATATCTAATATCTGTCCCTAGTATTTTAACGCGGTACTCCAGTCTAAATTAAAAAATATCATGTATGCATCTGCATCCCTGAGTGTGAAGCTCTCTTTGTTTTGTGAATGGTCAATTGGTATAATTGGTATAATTTATTTGACTAAAATAATAGTGTTGAACTGCAGTTTATTTTCAACATACCTTTACATGCAATTTTATCAATAAATGGATATAGACCTCCGGTACAAAGGAAATTGTCAGTCACAACCTTTGACACATCTGTAGTTGTGACGCCTGGAGCTTCTAGTGCTTTCTCAATGCAGCCTTGTCTCTATATAGAAGATAATCAGGAGATTTAGATGCAAAAGTAGCTGAAAAAATTATATATATATATATATATATATACATACATTGTCGCCAAGCTTCACGTGGCCCTCTTTTTCAGCAAAATTTTTCTTTGTCAAAAAGATAATCCTTTCATTGTTTGTAATCAGCAACTGTTCTATAAATGACAAGATGGTAATTATGTAACAATTATTATGATGATGATTATTATGATTATGATTATTATTGTGGTGTGACAGTGCTTACCTTGCTGTTCACAAGTTAAAACTTGCCTTATCGCTCCATTGGTCTCATCAGTGCATGGAAGGCAAATGGGTCTGAAAATTTTAAATTGTATATTGAAACCTTGCAACCTTCATCAGCATCAGAATAAACTTACCTCAGAGAAAAAGATATGGGCACATCTTTTTTAAGTTCAATCAACGCAACATCATAGTCATAGAACTCATGTATTCCCTCTTGTCTTTTGGCAGAAATGTTGTATTTTGGATGTGTGTAAATTTGTTTAACATCTGCAACAAAACAAAACAATTCTCAGTGCCTGATCTAAGACTGTAACAAAATAAAATTGTAAATAATTTTGTATTACCGAGCTGATAGCCATCTGACACCTCTACTTTGATTTGGTCGATTAAATTGTCAACAGTGAAGCAGTGAGCCGCAGTCAGCACAAAACGAGGAGAGACCAAGGAGCCCAGGCAATTTGATATTTTCTCTTTCGCCTGAAATCACATACAACATGTTTTATATTGAGCTTTGCATTATTTAATATAAATTATATATATAGAAATAAAAAATAAAAAAATCACCATAATAGACACAAACATGATCCAGGGAAACTTCTTCCTTTTGAGCTCTTTGTTGTACATGTCACCGTAATCTCTGTAGAGACCACATAAGCCCTGAATATCCTCCTCATCTGAAAAAAAAAAAAACGTTCAACAATGCTGCATATTACATGTCTGTGAACATCCCAATTATTTAAAAAACAATATTAATCATAACAGAATCTGAATAACTGAATTTATGTATTTCTTCACATTCACCGTAAAACCTGCAGTGGCCACTAACTCATAATAACCAATTATTTTGAAATGCACTTACTAATAATCTCTTCAAATGTTTCATGCAGTTCCTCGGTATTCTTTAATCTGAAATAATGCTTGCCAGGGCCAGTCCCAACAGTTAGACGCTTCAGATTACCATCATAGATCTGAGACCCAATGCCAAAAATATAAATGTCTGAAATAAAAAGAAATTTGAATGAATGCACGTATTGTTGTGGTAAGTAAAGTAATAAAACAGTCCAGAATGTGCTCACCGAGGAATTCTTTCCTTTCAGCTTCTTGATTCATATAAACTGTTGACTTAATTGTTTCAACAGTTTGTTCTGGTGAACCCCCCATATTATAACCACCTGCAAAATAATATAAATAACATCTTTACCAAGAGGGCAGCATTTGCACATTATCATTAAAGGGTCATTTTATGCCTTTACTTTAAGCTTTGATTTTAAAATGTTCATTTATTGGAAGGTTTCCCTTTTCTCTCTGAAAAAGTTCAGATTATGTCCTTTTAAGACATTGTTTTCCCCTGCAGTCCACACCCACTTCACTACAAGAAAGTTTTTGATGATTATAAGATGGTAGAATCCTTAGAAAGGTGTTAGCATAAAATGAGCCCATTAAATATATTACATTTATACATTTATATTTTATCATGTTTTTATATAATGAATGGAAATGAAATAAAATTACCATCTGTAAAAATAATGATCACGTGTTGATGTTCCCTAAAATTCTCTTGTCGTTGTTTTATGATGCCCATTTTTTCCGAAAACCTCTGAAATACTAAGTTGAGATTTGTTCCCGCTTGGTCACTTCCTTCACATAAAACACACACAGTTAAACTGGGTTGAAACAATATGAGAAAACAGGTAATGTGCTCCACTCACTTCGAATTTTATAGTTTTTTAATCTTTCCACTAAAGCAGCCAAAGACTTTATATTGTTGTCAAAAAATGATAAAATGTCAATGGCTTCTAGAGGTTTGGAGGCGAAGAAGAGGATTTCATAATTCGGAGTCACAGAAAAGGATGCGATCTGTAGCAGAGAAATGAGAGATGATGATACTGTAAAATATTTTGTTAATGCACCTATTCATCTTTCTCTGTATAGGTCTATGTGCCTATTTTGTTTGATAATTGATGTATGCGCCAGAAGAAACAGTCTGTGCTGGCTTTAGGCCCATGGATGACGGCCAAGAAACACTATTATTGCAGTGCTGTTTATGCAAGCTCCAGTGATGTGCATGTGCTACCAAAACACACTCAACTTTAATAATTAATATTTAATGACTTAAATAACTCAATTTACTTAGACACCAGAATGTGCCCGTCAGGTTTGAACCAAGCATAAATTAATTAAATGTCTGACCTAATACCTTTCAGAATTACAGCCAGTCAGCAAGTTTATTGCCAAAAAAATATATCATAAAACTGGGCCAACAATTCCCTGAAAACAGCACAAAACCACTGACAGCTAGAAAACACTCACTTATACTTAAGGGGATATCTTTTTTTAATGAAAATAAATATTGTGTATTTATGGCCTTTGAATTAAACATGCACTTTGTTTTTGCTAACATTGTCTAAATGGGGAATACAATGTTTTACCTTTTCAATAAGCATCAGTATAGCTTTTTTTGCATTCTCAATGTGCTCCTTTTTAATGCTCGAAGACACATCCAACCCAATGTATATGTTAAGTATCCCACTTTTGGTCAACTTGATCGATCTTCCTTCCTGCGTGTCATCTGAGCAAAAAAAGCCAAAACGAAATGTGAGTCAAAGATTGCAAAACATTACATGAAAGAGCTCCTTGTTTGTACTTACTTGGCTCTAAAGCTGAAAGAGTTTGTTTGATTTCGCCACCAAATTCATGTGAAACTTCAAGAGGCGTGTCATATGTGTGTTGGTCTGCAAGACGTTAAAATATGAACTCTTATTATTCATATAAAACTTGTGGTAAGTTGCAGTTGAATAATATAGGCATTTTACTAACCACTCAAAACACTCTACTATTCAGATTCTGCTACACATCAATCTGGGACTGCTCCCGTAGATAACATCCGAAAAGAGGAGGGACTCCGACAGATGTGACATAGCCAAACAAGGAACTGCTAAATCGTTGTGTGATTTTTAATGTTTTTGTAAAACTAAAGCGTCATACATTGCGTTTGCTAAAAGACTAAAGCCCGCCTACTCACGGCAATATGGTGATATGATTGGTCAGCACCACCGGTGAAGTTGTTTGGAAAACTACAAACTTGTAGCGCAAGGTTACAATTATACACCCACTACCACCTCAGAAGATCATCAAGACTAACCCTAACTACAAATAAGACTGGGGTAAATGCAATAACTGAGCTATGGCAAGTCAAAATCAGGACTAAACTAGAACTAAACCAGAACTAAACAGCTCACTAAAGCATGTTTCTGAAGTAAAATATCAAGTTTGAATCTCACAGTAGCAAGTTGGATCCTTGCCACTCCAATGGCGGTCTTCCTGACACACTCTTTCTTCTGAGCCAATGAGGATCATGGCATTGTCATTGCAGGAGTAAGTCACTTTTTCTCCGATATCAAACAGTGTACCCACCCTCGATGCACCAGGTGGGATACCGGGGTCGGGGCAATGATCGCCAGCTGCAGCAAGAAGAGATGAGACCAATCACATCATGGAAAAAGACAAAAATGTATTTACTGTACCTCCAGAGAATTGAGACTTTTTAAAAAGCCCCTGGTGGTAAATGTAAATATGAAATTTAGATCCAGACTTACCCAAATCTATACATCTGCTAATCGTGCTCTAAAACAATCTATTTACATCCATACTTAAGACCTTGATCAACTTTAAGGTTGTCTGTAAATTTCCTATAATAAGATAATGCTTAAATCTGATTCTGATTATGTTTTATGGTGTAAAGTAGGTCGTCTGTAGTCTGTAGAGGCCAGGGGAGGGACTAAAGTAAAACTCCACTACTATAGATCAAAGTGGTAACCCACACTATTTGATCTGATATTGCTGTAAAGGCCAGGGGAGGACTCAAGTAAAATAATAAATATGACGTATTACCTATTTAACATCATAGGTCAGATTGAGCATTTTATTCTAGGAAACCTACAGACTACACCTTTGATTGTGATAAATGTAGACGTCTGTTGAATACTTACAGACTACACCTTTGATTGTGATAAATGTAGACGTCTGTTGAATACTTACAATCCCGACGACACACGGGATGAGGCCCACTCCACTTCCCACTCCCCAGGCAGATGCGATGGGACGGCCCGTATATTTTATATCCTGAGTAGCACTCGTATGTTATTTCGTTTCCAAAAAAGTACCGCTCCTCACTTGGCCAAACATTTGCATTCTCTATGACAGTTGGGTCTGGACATTCTATCTCTTTAAAAACACACAAAAACACAATCTTCAGAAGAAGTTATTATAATCCATTTAGTAGCAGCTGTGTTTTGTGATTACTTACGTCTGCATTTTTGTCTTCTGGGTGGAGGGACCCAATTGTTATCATAGTTGCATCTGCGGACCAAGTCGGGATATGGGTAGAAGCCTTCTTCATCACACTGGTATGTGAGTATGCTGTTCTCCTCAAGATAATTTGACAAAGTGTAATTTCCTCCTTCCATTTTTATGTTTTGTTCTGTGCAGCGGCCCCAAACTACATCGACTGAAACACAAAATACATTTTCTAAGAGGTCAGGCATTCATTGACCAGTGGTTCTCAAACTATGGCACAGGTACCAGTGGTAGTACTTGGTACATGGTACTCGAGAATCATTGTATTAGACTTAATGTAACTTTAGTGATTCAAACGATGTAATCAACCTGCATTTGTTAAAAGAGGCTTACCTTTGTTCAAAAGACACAAAAATGCAGCAAACCCGCTCCAGCCAACAACAAATGCCATTTTGTTTTCTTCAATTAAAGAACAATACTATACGATATCAACAGTGCTATCCATGCACCCCAAAATGAGCTCTGATCCTCAAAGTGACGGGAAATCTAGCTCAATCTGTTAATGATTAACTGCATTACAAATAAAGGAAATCAATGTGTGCTGCAAAAAAACAAAACTCTCAACTTTGGCCACAGGAAAATAGTTTAATGTATTTTTAATAGAAATTACATTATCTTTCAATTCTTTTTCTACAGAAACTAATGTGCCTATATTTTGTTTAGTGTGACATGGCTATACAGCATTGATCTACATTATGTACACTCAAACCAGATGTCAGATAAAAAGCCATAATTGTGCAACAGAAATAACAAACAAACACTTGCTTCATCATTTCCCAAAAGCCAACCACACTGAGCGGCCTTGGTTATTGACAAGCGGATTTGGCCATAATATTACGCTTCTACCAGTGACTACATTTGTCCAATTACTTATAGCAGAGTGTTTGAGGCATTTATTGATATTGCTTTACATAAACCACATTGATGGTTCACTTTGAAACCATTGCAGGAAGCCAATCTTCACACAATTTATGTTACAATCAGTAATAAAATATCAAACCGTGCTTATAAGCAGGCCACAATCTATTTGATCTTTCCATAACATATGCACATTCACAGCTGAGTTGAGTGGCTTTGGCCATTTACATTTTAGTTACATTGTACGCTGTCGGGTAAGATTTATGTGTTAGCTGAACAGCTGGTACTGCTGAATGTATCATAATGGACTTGAGAGTGTCATTTTGGACTGGGTAATGACCAGTGGCGGCTGGCCAATAATGGGCGATTGGGCGGCGCCCTCCCTGCCAATTCCCTCCCCATTATTTTTAATTAAAATAAAATTAAAATATTTACTAGTTTGTTAAAATGTGTTTTAACTGATCCGGGATTGTGCGCTATAAACAATATACAATTTTAAACAAACATAAAAATGTAGTCTTCTGCATGTCTTTCAAGCTACATGGCGTACGTGCTGTTGTTAAGGGCGATTGAAAAATCGCTCCTGGTGAAGGTGGGCTATTACATTATCTGACAAATCAAAATCT
>JAVQKC010086470.1:0-20357 GCA_036025475.1 Philypnodon macrostomus
ACCAATGCAGAAGCCCCCCCCCTCCCTCAACAGCTTCTATAGCTGTCTATGGTTAGATAGATGTGAATCATGCTGTTTATTACTTGAGTATTCACAAATGCACAGCAGCTAATTTACACGTACAATATTTAAAACAGAATTAAAAGCTGCCACTTAAATAAATGACATGATGAGTTTTCCCTGCATTGTAACATGGCAGTGATGAGACCAATACTGATCAACAATGTTGTGTGTAAGACAATGCAGACCAAGGGACTAAAAAGACAAAATATACTGTTGTGATATTCTACAACTCTAAAGCAGCCAACAAACGTGAATACATTTCTACTTAGTGACTCCCTTTGCATTGGATTGAAAAATTCCCTTTTAAAAAATATTAAAAGTAGAAGAACACGCCTGTTACGCAAAAAGTGACAGACATGAACCCCACATGTTGAGCTTATTCTAAAACTGCAGAAAAAAATACCTCATCACAGCTCTTTCAAGTAGTTTGTTTCAAACAGCAGAGGACACAAGACAAAGATTCTGATATTTACGACTAGAACAAGACAATACAAACAAATATGTTGGAAAATGAGTAACACGGAAGGCACAATGGTCGCCAAAATTGAGACAAACAAAATAGAACACACACAAAAATGATAAAATAGTTGATGGGGGGAGGAGATACTGCATTTTAAGGCAAATCACTTACAATTATTTTGAAATGTAGCAGCAAAAACGGGAAAAAAAATACAAATAGAGATCAAACACTGACCATGTATGTTCAATAGTCTAATATCTTTCTGTGGACACTTTTTACATTATAACGCATATCTTATTCTGTACAATGTGGAGAAACAAAACCACAAACAAATAATCTTTTACATCTTAACACAAGAGTATACCCATGTTATACAGTACTCTTTTAAATAGCTTCCCTCTTTTTTAGTATTAAAATATATACTCATAAAATTATATTAGAAAAAAAAAACAAACAAAAAAACAGAGCATTTGAATCTGTCCTTGAAATAAAAGTCCTCTCCTTGTACGTATGTGAAGACTATGTACAAAGATGTGAAGGTGCAGGGCCAGAAAGGCGTCAGGTTGAAGCAGCGACAAATTCAAGACTCAGAAACAGACATGGTGAGAGGAGTCTAGCAATCTTTGAAAGCCTGGATCCTTAAGCCACCTAAAGAAAAACAAATATGAAAATAGCATGTTAGAAACGGGTACAAAAACTAGCATTATGGCAAGTCAATGGTGCATTTGTAATGGATATCTCACCATGTGTCTTGCCTTGGGGTTTTTCTGTCTCGTTTTGCATTGCTTCTAAATCCTGGAGCTCTAAAGAGTCTCTGTTACATGAAGAAAAGTTTTTGTCACTCCGAGTCCTTTTAGCTGCCTCGAAACAGTCCAACTCGCTGTCCGTGTCAAAACCTTCATGCATGTAGCCCTGATATGCTGCTCCCGGTAATGTCGGGTGCACGGCCACGGTGACAGAGGCAGTGGCGGTCACCATGGTAACGGGTCCCCCTGCAGTAGTGCCCGCATGTGGCGCAGGCAAGGCAGAGCCGGGCCCTTTAGTCCTGTGTGGCTGAGGCCCTCTGATGCTCTGAAGCCTAGGGCCGATTGGACAAGTCCTCCCAGTGAAGTAGGCCCTGTCTCCGGGTAAGGGCTGACTGGTCCGCTTGTTCCCATCCCAACACGTGACTTGGGACCCAGGAATTGTGTGTGGTGGCTCCACCCTTCCTGTTGTGTTCTCATTGAAAGGCTTGACCACCTGTCAATCAAAATAACATTACATTATGATCAATTACACACTACTTTGTCAATTTTTTGAATGTGTGGTCGTCCAACTTACAGTGAGTTTGGGAAAACTGGGGTTCTTGCTCGCTTCAAGCAGGATGTGTGAAGAAGGTTGCACATGTGATGCTATGTACGCACTCCGGTCACAATACTTATAGTCATCTTCAATGCCTGATGTAGTGGTCACCTCTGAGTAGTACTCTGAGTCTGAGGATTCAGAGAAGGCTGGTGGGTGAGAAGACCTGGGGTTGTGGCCTGTGTAGTAGCCATGGTGGGTCATCGGGGGAGGCATTGAAGGTTCTGGAGATGGTGTGGGTAGCCGGCTGGAGTTATCCACTGGTGTGACCTCTGCTGGTGGGCCCATTAGGGAGAGGAGGACTGGCAGGAGTACCAAACCATTCAGCATGCCCAGGACTGTAAGGATGGCCAGCACAGCAAAGAAATACCTACAAGAAAACATCCACATTTGGTAAGATTACACATCTGCTAATGCTAATACTGTATGCAATTGCATCTACATCTTAATGCTATTGAGGACATACATTAACTACATAAACAAAAAAGAGGCTAAATCTACAATCACACACATAATTGGCACGTGAGAAACGGACGTGGTGGAAGAAGCCAGGGAAAACCCAGTGTTTGTGTATCAAAGGCCGGGGGTGGGGGGCAAATCTGAATCCCAACTCAGTCCAACTCAAACATGCTTTGATGCCTTCACTGCTGCTACACAACCTCCTCGCGCTCTGTTTTGGGCTGTGTGTGCGACTGTGCGTGCACTTCGGCGGAGCTCCGAGGAGGCCACGGGTGGAGGCCGAGCCACAAGAAAGCGCTCCCCAAGAAAATTAGAGGACGCCACTTAAACACTAACAGAAAGCAGAGAGAGGGAGACAGTGCGATGCTAACCACCAGCCAGACTTTAAAAAACTGTTTAAAAAAATGTAGGGTTCTGGAGTCTTGCCTCTGTCCCTTGAATGGACTAGTAAAACTATTACCACTGCTTAATGTGACAAAGGTCCGCGTGCCAGAGAAATGCTCATGATTTCGATGTTGGGTGTGATTTCATTGGCTTGAAGTTCCTCTCTCTCCTAACCACCATCCTTGCTCTAACCACAACTGTCTTTCAGCCCCACACAGGCGTTCAATTGGCGTACTTAATCTAATAAAGACCCATTCACACCAAGTAAAAAAAAAAAAGTCACCTTTTATCATTGACTTTCTTGCAAGACAAAAACACATATCCGAAAAGTATGGCGATCCAAAGACCTCCAACAGCGTCCCACTGTTAGGAATTCTGTTGTTTATATAAACTGTAATCTTTTCCATTCGCGGTGAGGGTCTGGGGAACCATGTGTGTGTATGCGCGTGAGAAAGACAGTGTTTACATGGCTCTACATATGTGCATTTTTGTCTGCACATTTGTTGCATGCTGAAAGTTAGTCTGTATATATGAAGAAAAAGTGGACTTTCAGCAACGCCAAGTTTGCTATTTATTCAATGCGTTACAAGGCCAGGATATGTTTACAACAGTATATTTATGCTGCTCCCTTGCTCTCCAGCTCTGGCCTGCCCTATTCACCTGATCATAGCTACAGCATTGGCTAAACAGGACCTCCAACTAAGACATGACCGCCTGGTATTGCTTAGTATAATGTTCGAATCCTAATATTAAAACACATAGTATTTCTCTGCCCTCATTTCTGTAGGGAAAACATGTACTTCTATGTCACAGAGGCCTGCTGCAGCCAGTGAGCTCAAGGTTGTGGTTTGGGTTTTCTGGGCTGAGAATACATTCATCTGAAAAACATCAAGCTATTCGGTCTTTTTTTCCACTCTGACCATGAAACATTGGTAGAAAGCACACACATATTTTTATTCTGTTCACACTTTCAGAGCGAGGAGTCCTGTCTGTTGGTGGGCTGCATGTTCACTAGTATCTTCATGGCTGACCAGTTCAAATTTAATCCCAGCAGCACCCAAAGTCAAGCGAGAGAGCAAGCCAAAATGAATGATAGGAATTTTTACAGATTCCCCCCATGTGTTGAAGTAGACAGGGTGAATGAGAGCGAGAGACACCACCCAGCGAGTAGCAGAACACTTCCATGTTTACGAGCAGCTGCTACACACCCTTGATGTTTTCCCCATTTGTTGTGCTCTTGAGGTTAAGGGGACGGATGCATGTGTGTGAGGAGTGACAGGGCCAGGTGCTTGTTTGTCAGTGTGTGTGTGTGTGTGTGCATAAATAGGGGTATAACATGTCCACCTGCATGCACCCTTGACCCCTCACAAAGCTTCCTAAGTGAGACTAGACAACTGGCACCACACACACACCAACAGCAGCAGCAGTAGTGTTAAACCAAACATGGCTCTTCTGAAGCTAACATATGGCCTGTGAAAGAGAGAATCTTGAATCTATATGTGTAAAAGTATCTTACCTCATGATGAAGTCAAACTCCGATCCCGCCAGCATCAGAACTCCCAAAAAAGTAGAGATGGCTCCGTCGACCACCGGGGCGAACATGTGCTCCAAAGCCACAGCTGAGCGTTTGTTCCTGTTGCCAATCGCTGTCAGGAAGCCCTGTGGCAGAGGCATGGAATGAGTTGGAAACCTTGCTGATCACACAAAACTCGCACTTGCGGCTATAACTGGCACTCGCTGGAATTCTGACAGTTGGTTTGGTAGCAACTTCTAGCATGATTTCTAAACCTCCCGGTAATTCTTTAAGCACAGACATTTCCATGTTGATTGAAGTTTCGGGAATACTGCCAGTTGTAAATTATATATAAAGCACCATTTAACCATAAAAATCTTATTTTAATGCTATGGGAACCTACCAGTGCGATGTGAACAGTAAACTCCACTCCGATGCCAACTGAGGCGATGAGGATAACCACAGGGATGGCACTCAACTTGATGCCTATCAATCCCATAATTCCAAACAGCTCCACAGTCATCATGGCCAAAATAAACACCTGGAAGAAAGAGACAAGAAGAAAATGTAACAAATGTTCTATTGTAACAATCTGTAAAGTTGTGGACGTCTGTGCTTTGAAACTGTATGTATGTCATGTGGCAACCATTTTTCCTCTTTACCCCACACAATCTTTGACCCGGTGCAGAGGATCCTGACTATGTGGCTTCAAGTTACACACCCTTAGGCTAATACTTCTCTTTTCCCCCTCTCACTCCCCCCACGAGTGAAATGACAGGCACCATCCCAGTCAACAGGTACACTATAATATAATGGTCTTAAATGTTAAATTACTAATTGATATCTTTTTCTTTCTTCACCATAATGCAACTCTCGGCAAGCTTCAACATGTGCCAATTCAAGCTTTTGATCACAGTAGATTCTCTAACACCAAGGTGCAAATTAAATTTAAAATCAGGTTTTTAGCTGCTGGTGAAAAAAGTTCTGCCTTTACGATCATGTATATTTCTTGACTGATTTCAACGTTCATATTCAATTTCAGTACTATATATGTGTCCATCCTAATTTTGATAAATATGGTACATGACTGTTAAAAGGTTTTGATCTTTTCAGTTCAAATTGTGTCTTAATAGGTTCTTCTTCAAACTGCTTCAATTTCAATTGAACTGTTGTCGTGCTACGCTTTAGACTAGTGTGCATGTATTTTGTGAGCATGGGGGCCCAGAGGTAGCTTTAGTCCCACCACCAGCTTGTGTGTGTGAATGGTTTTCAGACTGTCCCTCACACGCATGCATATATCCCTGATGGATGGGTTGAGTAGGCCAAGGTCGCTGGGCAGATCTGTTCTGTCCTCGTCCATCTGACAAAAGCTGTGAGGGAGTCGGAGGTAGAGGCTTCAGGAGAGCAAAGCCTTTTCGAGCTCTTTTGCATTTCTTTTTCTATGGCCGACCCAGCCTGCATTAGAATGACAAAGGTCCTTGTATGTGTGTGTGTGTGTGAGCGGACGGGCCCTCCACAGTGAAAAAGGGGGCCCCCCAAGACAGAATTATTGAGCTGTGCTGAGGAGGGAAAATGAGACTAAAGCTGCAAGGTACTGATGATTAGAGGTGGGTAGAATTAGGAGTAATTTTCACATGCCATAGTTTATACTTGAGTAATATTATTTTAAAGAAAGTGTTCTGGCTACTCTACCCCAATGTGCCAATGATATTGTGGAGCAGGGATGACATGATGCATAGAAGCAGGTCAAGTGGACTTACAATGATGCCAGCGGTCCAAGGGTTGAGCAGGAGGATAGCGCACACCAAAAACGTGCACGCCAACACCACGCTGATTGACAGAAGGAACCAGTGTCTAAGGCCAATGTATTGCTCCCAGAAGAGGAAAGGGTAGCCGTTCGGGTAGTTGAACACACCCTTGCGGCTAAACTCGTCACAGATGGCCCGCACGCTCTCAATCGCCTCCACGAAATCACTGGCCTGTCTGAGACCGTTCAGGTAAAATGGGAACTGGGCAAACTCCAGGGGCTCCGCTGCTGGAACTGCAAAAGGAAGGAAGAAAACAAGGTGGTTCATACTCTAAATGCCAGAAAATGTAGTCTTTACAATGGTGCTCCAACATTCAACATGCGTTTTCACTTAAGTCGGAAAAAAGGCTGCTTAAGGCTAAAGTAATTTTAATACTTACTGCGCAGATTCTCCCCTGTGGTGTCGTACTTGTCGTGGATCCACTCCCTGGGATGGGGGTAAAAGTTGGCTTGGGACGCAGCGTAGCCTAAAGGATCATTGCTGACCCAAACAGTCAGATAAATGTAAAAAACTTCAGGAGGAATGAGGCCCTCAGAATCCACCAGGCGACGAGATGTTAACTACAAAAATATTTACAAAAATATTACAAAATCAGGAAAAAAATACCAACTTAATAATACATAGATAAATTATTGATAAAGACATACCTGGCTGTAGTTAAATGGATCTTTCTTGGAGCCAGTTTGAATCAGGAGTTTGTAAGCTAGAGCTCCGTCTTCTGTCCCATTGCGATAGCTGTCAGCGGTAATCCTGCCTGCCTGCCAGTCTGCATCAAAAGCAGCCTGTAGACCTGTGCGCAAGCGTGGTAAAACACACTTCGTAAATGATATGACTTTTATTTTGACTATAACATATTAAACAATCACGAAATAGTAAAAAATCCAGTTCTGACGTTTCATCTTTTTGGTGCACCAGCTGGTTCTGATTGACCTGTTAGTTATTACTTCCTCCCGACTGGGCCTCTGACAACTTCTAGCCGGGGGTACTTTGACAAAGATAACCTGTGACCCTTGCCTAGTCTACTGCACCACCCCAAAGCCCAGGTGAATGGGACTAAACAGCACCAACTGAACTTTCACTCACCCTTCACAAATTCTCACCCTGACACTTAGACAACTTGTGCTTGTCCTTTGTGAAAAACTAAAAGCTAATGCTGACATCATTACTGAATATCTACAGGGCAAAGAAGCAGAATCTAAACACTCAAAAAACATAAGCTTGGTTCTTACCTTTAAGCCAGTCTTGGAAGTAGTGCAGCCACATGCGGGGTAGCTTGTTGTTGTTGTCCCGAACAACATATTTAACCGAATTGAAAGCATTGTGTAGCTGAATGAGCAACCTCTGCGAGCGTGCATAGTCAAATCGATCCATGGTCACCAGGTACATGTTATAAAATGAAAAGTACTTAAACTGTGCATCGATGAAGTCATACTCCTTAGTGTCTCTCGGTACAATGTCTGTTAAGTAGAGTCCATCGTGCACCATGGTGGTCCCATAAAAGCTTAGTCCCAGCAGTCCCAAAAACAGGACCACCACAATAGCTTTGCTTTTGGGCTTCAACAGAAGAGGGGCGTATTTGTCCCGGGCAAAGCTTGACATGTTCCAGTCCAGGAAGGGGAGAGGGACACACTTTTTGCCTGATTTGGATTCCTCAACCTGGGCCAGGAGATCCCGCGTGGAGCTTGAAGTCGGGGTGAAAAGTTGTGAGCCAAAGGGGTCTGCCACAGTGCTTGTGGGAGTTGGCGTTGTAGCTAGAAGAGACAGAAACACAATAAGTTAAATGCTGATAGAATGATATAATAGTTGGAGCAATGGTAAAAGTTGACTTTGGTCTTACCTTGTGTTTGAGAATTAGGGCAGACAATGATAGAAGGAGGGCTTGTGGATATCTGAGATGTAGGGGGCAGTATCGTGACAATGTGCTGTCCGGCCGCATCACACTGTGTAAAGGCTTGCACAGTGGTAGTGATCTGAGTACTGGTGGTAATGGTTGACCCCGCTGTGTACTGGTGGGTTGTACTAGCCGTAGAAGCGTGGGACTGTTCCCCGGCGTCTGACAGCTCGTGAGGAGAGAGGTGAATAACACGGTCAGAGCAAGGGCTATACAGGCAGCAGAGGACGTCCAGGCGCTTGTCCTCTCTGCGGTGGAGATCCAAGCTGAGGATGGCCGGGAAAATGAGCAGCACCATGGCGAAGTTGAACACAACCACAATGGCCGCCTGCGAGAGATATATTGAGGATGTATAAGTGAAGGGGAAAGTACAGAGTGTATGTTTTTTTTACTTCCAACCAAAAAAATGCAAATGAACACAAATGAAAGATGTGTAGAAATGGTTGAGATATCTATATGTTGCAAGTCAGTGCAAAACCATCACCACTTCAACCCTAACCCCAGCCCCTGAAGCTGACTAGCTGTGGTTTCAACTGTGTCTAGTGTATGACTGTTTGTTAGCAGACCACCCACAGTCACAACAGTCACAGATCAGAGTGAGGCTTTGATGACCAATGATATATTGTTGCCCTCCTCTACCCTCCTCTTCTTCTAGTTTTTTTAGTCTGTCTCTTCCTAAGATTATGCCACAATAAAATACACACACACTCAACACACACAAAATAGCCCTGTAGGTTCAGTGGCAATAAAAGTGGGAACAAAAGCCTGGAATAAATGTCACTTCCCTTAAGTTATCCCATTCATTTTCAAAGGAGCCTCGGGCCCCTTGGTGTGCGATTGTGTTTATGTCTTTGAAGAGTGCTGTACAAAACATACCTGCAATGAGAAGGCTCGCAGTGCAGGGATGGGCACCAGGGCAGCCATAAAAAATGCAATCATGTTGTTGATGGAAGTCAGGGCAACGCTGGTGCCTGTACGACGCAAACAGTCTCCGGTCCTCTCCTGGAGAGCCAATATACAGTTAGAAAATTGCACAGGAGACAACTGAGAACTGAGAAAAACAGCTTTAATTGGATACCTTAAAGGGGATGTTCGATCCAGCTTCTGTGAAGGAGTGGGCCAACAGAAACATGTCATCTACACCTATCCCTAATGCCAAGAAGGGAAGCACCTGTGGCAAATAAATGATTAGTTAGACAAAACACAGGCTTCAGAATTAACCATCTCTGTTCATAGTTTTCTTTGAGTTCAACCTACCTGTGTGGTTGCAGCATTGAAGGACAAGCCAAGCAGTGAACAAAGACCCAATCCAGCAGCCACAGACAGAGCTACCAGCAGTACGCCAGCCAGCCCCACAGCTCCCTGGGATTTGGCACAGTCCCACCTCAGCATGGTCACACAGGCATAGGCCAACTGCACAGAAGACATATTAAGTTAGCACAATACAAAATACATAAAAGTAAAAATAAACTCAAAACAAAACTGTATGTACCATGAGGAGGTATCCACCAGCAACCCGGATGGCGCTAACATCAGAGAAGGATTTCATGATATCATTGAGGGTGGTAGTTGAGAAAGCGTGGATGGATTGGCTGGCGTTAGATGGGATGCTCTCATGGACCACCTATGGGATAAATACCAGTAAACATTAGAAAAATGTACAATAATCATTTCTACACATTGAAGTTCTTTGCTTACAAATTATTCCCTTGTTACTAACTCATATTTTAACAGCCCCTTTGAAATGTGTGTGTGCTAGCATGTGTGGGTATGACAACTGAGGAGTAATGAGCACAGATGCCAGAGGTTGCGGAGTCAGAGGTCAAAATGGATGGGATCAAATGGCTTTTGGTGAGGCTTCTCCCTCTGCACGAATTTACCAACACTCCTCAAAAGCTTTTTACCTGTGAGCGGTTAGTCATCACCAGCAATCTCCGGCCCACATCTGTACTCCACTCTTTAATGCCTCACGAGTTTAGGGGCCCGGTGTCTTTGTCAATTTTCGGTTTTCGTAACCCCCCTCTTTTTGTCCACATGTTGATGGCCAACCTTCCCTTACTAGCACTGTGGTGGGTGTCAGCTATCACAGCAACAGCTTGTTCCTATAACTAGGGCTCTGACAGAGAGATGATTGACCTACCACACACACACACATATAGTATATATATATATACCTAGTGCCCTGGTGTGCCCCGTGATTCGCTTTACAAGGCAGCTGATGGAATTCAGGGAGGGTAAAACCTCTAACTAAATATGTGTGTCCGAAAGCAAAACAAGACCACATAGGGACAAGGAAATGCCTCCTCAATTTTCACTCCCAAAACCTAATTTACATTTTTCATCAAACCCTTTAAGGCATTTGCTTTATAGAATTTAAGAATAAATACGTTTGCACTCACTTCGACAAATTTCCTCTGCCACGACTCCAGGATGGCTGTGGCTTTGTCTTCGTTCCAGTTGATATCGTGGATCTCATAGTCATCCTTGAAGTGCTCATAAAGCTGCTTAGGGCTCATCAACAGGAACATAGTCTGGAGCGCCTCCGCACTGCAAAACACAAACAAGTAAAAAAAGATGCTCTTGAGATTTTAGACTTTAAGCCCTCTTTATGAAGGGGTGAGCTGATACAAAACCCACTGAAACACACAGTTCAAATGTGAAATTGTATCTTATTTTATTGTACATGCTGTTTCTATGAATGGCCACAGGTGCCGTTTCTTCCACCATTTGTCTGACTGCCTCACATCTGCCAGTGTAAACAGCTTAAAGCAGGTGCTATCTCGCCTGTCTGTCTAGACTATGATCCCAGATGTCCTTAGGTTTTCTTGGCACGGCCACACTGAGCTCAAATGTGCAGGAAACCATCATAAGTCATATCTAAACGAAACGCATGGCTCTCTGCAGATGCAACTAAAAATCCTCCTTCATTCAAAAAACCTCTGTATTGGTCACAATCTGGGCTCAGGACCAACACTGTCACTCCATTGGTTACTATTACATCTTTGTTTTGTGGATGTCCCGTGGCTGCCAATTAACCCCATTCTGGACTGGAGCCATGGACGAAGCTGATCTATCTTGCAATCAGGCATTTCAAGCAAATGTGGACGTGTTTGCAAAGGTTATTAAGACATTATATTGTAACCAGCAGAAGCTATGAGCAGTACCCACCTTAGCAGAGTGTCCTGGCTGCTCTTGACCCGCCCTCCCAGGATCAGCTCCTCCTGCCAGTGCATAAACTTCCTACTGAAACCATGGCAACCACCCTGGAGACGCCCAGCAATGTCAGGGCTCTGAAAAGAAGGGGGCAGAAAAAAAAAATAAGTTGGCCATTTTTACCTCATCCACCCAACACTATGTTCTGTACAGCTTCATTTCAACTCACCTCTCCTTGCTCCTTATTGGGTGCACTGAGCGGGCAGTCTGGGTCGGAGGGATCTAGACAAGGCCTGTTCATATAGGCATGTCCCACCTGTTAAATAGCACACCATTAAAACTCTAAGGAATTAAGAATTAAGTCAAGCTAAATTTTGCTTGCTGTTTCGTATCTTACCTGAGCTTTGTCCAACATCTCCTTAAACCCCTCAAGCGACGTAAACTGACTTAGCTCTTCCATAAGTTTGACCGGGTCCAGATTCATCCACTGGATATCGGGCATTCCCCTGCGGAGAGAGTAAAAAGACACACGTTTAATCAGCATAACACCCAATATATGTTCAATCGAATTCAAACT
This sequence comes from Philypnodon macrostomus, assembly GCA_036025475.1. Classification (NCBI taxonomy): domain Eukaryota; kingdom Metazoa; phylum Chordata; class Actinopteri; order Gobiiformes; family Eleotridae; genus Philypnodon; species Philypnodon macrostomus. The sequence goes on from JAVQKC010086470.1 coordinate 11,650, forward strand.
AAAGAATGCACTCAGTTGCGGGAGGTGCGAGGCGAGCGTCAGTTACAGGATAAAATAGCGTTTATTATCCTGTTTCACGCTGCCACAATGCACAGGGAAAAGGCACAGCACCCACTCTACAACGTCTTACACTAAGTCATAACAATTACCTCTGGGTCTCAAACGTCTTGATACGAAGGGAATAGGCGCAGGGTGGAAGTGTAGCAAAAGGTGACTAGTGTGTAACGCTGGGCAAAATATCAATGAAAATACCAACAAATTTTGTTCTATCATAATCATTTTCCATAAACTGCATAGACATTTATATTTTTTATAATACAATTTCCACAAGCCTCTTTCTCTTTGACTGTACGTATTTTGACTCGTATGCTGTATTAGGACTTTTAAAAAGGACCCTAAAGTATGGTGACTTTCCTTACTCTACTATTCCCACATACCAGGGTCCCCTTTTGCTTCCACTCCAAAGACACACTCCTTTATCAGCTAGTTTTTGCTTGACTGAACCAGACTTTTTTTTGTTCCCCAATCTCTTTTTTTTCAGTTAACTCTTTCAATAAATCAGGTTCCCCAAATGTAGACTCCAGCAAAACTAGTGCCTAAAAAGTTTCATTAACAAACAGATGTTGAGAAGTACTTGTGAGGACGTGTGAATCATCAAAAGGACCCTCTTCTACCCCCTTCTCGGCCGATCCACTTTCACACACAAAACTGAAGTATGGGAAATGAAAAGGCTTGTTTCTCAATGTTGCTGGCTTGCCATACAACATACTTGTGTCACTTCTTGACACTAACATAAATAAATAGTTTGTTTGCAACAAAACATCTGCTAGGATCTAAACTATACAAACGAGCCAGTCAATTGAAATATCACTTCTCGGGATGTAAAAAAAATCTGTTGCTGAGTGACTCAATTTCTCAAAGAGGTTTAGAAAAAGCGGTCTGAATACGCCCCAACTCCACTGTTAACCATCTTGTAGCTTCTCTCTGTCTTTCTCTGGGGACTTGAAGCTTTAATACTGCCCATTTTATTTGTTGGACAACTTGGGAGCTGGGAGCCCGGGGGCATTACCATGAGAATGCTGAGTGTTAGCCGTGAGCGGGACAAAGCTGGACCCCCTCCCTCCCTCCTCTTGGGCCCCTGCACTGATGGACACTCACTCGTAAACTGAAAGAATGCTTACCATTGTCTGACCCAAAAGGGCTCCCTTGCCACCACCACTACCCCCTCCGCACTACCAACCCACAACCACCCAGCAGCCATCTCTCTCCTCCTACAAAACCCTTCTCTGGGTCCCAAAAGAACTCTATTACCGCAGTCCGCTGTCAGTCAGAGTGGCCCCTGACACACTACAACTGTATGTCTCCATCTATGCCCGCAGCCAAGCAGTCTTTCTTTAGTAGATAACTTTTTAGGTATAAAGATTTGAAATAAAACAAGACTTACGGCAAGTAGGCGGAGCCACCCTGTAGTTTGGCCCCTTCCCAAAAACAGTCCAGTGGGGTGATTATCATGCAGGGGAACAGCTTGTCAATCATCTAACAACAGAAAAGAGAACAAGTCATAAGTGACAGTCAAATTTATCTCAATGTAAATCACATTTCACACAGAACTTACCCTTTCAATCATGACATTCTCAATGATAGGGACTCCTGATTTGTAGCATATTTTATTGAGGTCCCAAGATCTACAAAAAAAATTATGTTTAAAATGTGTAAACAATGAACGGGCTCTTCCATTCAGATATTTTCTCTTGGTCCTACACTTACTTTCCAAACAGTGACACTTGCACCTTGCTGGCAGACATCGCCGCTTCCATATGCACCAGCAAAGCCTCCTGGGTAAGAATATTGGTGCCCTCTTCTCTGGGCGTCTGTATTAGCATCTGTGAAGTAAACACCGACTCCTCTCCCTGCTTCTCTCTGGTGTACCGCAGCTCCGTACTCACTCGGCTGCCAGCTGCAAAACAAGAACCGTCAATAGGATTAGAAGATAGAATACATACTTCATACTTGTATTTGTCTTTATCCGCACACTTTTGTACAAGAACACACACATTCGCATGAAGCAACGCCCTTGGCCCTCGCCAGTGTTGGTTTTGAAGGCACTTCACACAGGCTCACGTCTGGCCAAGAGGAATGAGTAATACAGATTCTCATTGGTTTGCCTCTGCCAAACAGATGTGCCCTGTTAGTTAGGAAAACCAGCCTTCTGATGCCCCGAAACTTCTTTAGCACTTCAGTTGGGAGCAAAACCATATGCTTAAGAAAATGTAAAGAATATGGATGTAATAAAGAGTAAAAATAGTCAGATAAATAATTCTAATGCTGTCAACTAAGGTTTGAATCAATGCATAAACCAAGAAGTGCAACTGTTAATTGATTTATATTTTCAAGCCTCATTGTTTGCTAAAACTGTTGAAAATTCAATAATAACATTAATAACAATATAAATGTATAGAGATAGATTGAGGAGTAAAGAGAAATCGACATTGAGAGAGCCATGTTGTGCTGTGCGGTAGACTAGCAATTCCCTAATTACAGGAGGTTGCCCTGAAAAGAGTTTGCCAGCCGGGGGGATCTGTGCCTGTGCCAAGAGGACATGAAACACGCCGCGCTGGATCACAGAGGGCCTCTGCCCCCTCCTGCTGTACCACTACACGACAAACCCAAAACCAGAGGGGGAGGGGGGCGAGAAGCCACTTTGAAAACTTCTTCATTCTACACTTCACAAACACTATTACACTTACAGAAGCTATTCCTAGTTACTCTCTGATGCCTCTTTCTGATAGTTTCTAGTCTTTCGTTCCCTTTTTCTATGTCCATGGCTGCACCTCCCCCCAGCCCAGAGCAGCCCTCCTATAATTGATGGGGAGAATAGAAAAAACAAACTATTCAAGCCTACGCCGCTAAAAAGTGTGAGCTCAGGTTAGAACGTGGGCGTCCAAGATGCGGTCCAATATTTCTAGGCTTCACTTTCAAGGCCCTTAATTACCTACGCAGAGCTTGCCTGTATCAGGTCACCTCATTTATTTAGATTTTATTTTCTGGCTCAGCGCATCCCCCCCAAAAGTAAATAGAACTGGGAATAAGGCAAAGTCTTTAGATTGAGATTAGTTAGATCTTCAAACATAATGTGTGCTTCTTGTATTTACCAGTGATTTTTAAATGTAGCTTATTGCTGCTGAACCACTGAGCAGCTAAACTGTATTTCATTGTATTATACCAAGCTATGCTACAAGCCCATTTTAACTTTATTCTAAAAACATCTTGGTCAAAATGTTGAAGAAAATCTGCAAATCCGTATTACACCTTGCAATTTATTTGAATGACTGTTCGCACTTATCCTCAAAGGACGCATGAAGTCAACTCACTTTGCTCACACTGTCAAATGCACTCACAACCGACATGTTTTAAAATCCGAAGGTGCTCCCCACAACTCCACTTTAGCTTCCTGCCTACACAGTTTTCTAATCAAAAAACTACAAAATGGCATACCCCTTCCCTTTTCCGTCGGAGCACCTCTCTGACATCTGTTAAAACCTTTTTTGACGTTTCGTATGTTAACCTCGGCAGTGTGGGGTTTTGATCCCATCAGGAATTGGGTGGCTGGGAGAGACTCTGGCTCTGTAATTACAGGCCTCCTGAAGTAAATTATAGCTATTTGTGTCTCGTTCCTCCCATCTGGACCACCCAGGCAGCTCCCTCTCTCCTCTTTCTTGCCTTCCCCTTCAACCCTAGTCCGGCCCCAACCACACTCCAACTCTGAACTGCTTCTCGTCTGACTCTGTGCAGACGGCGACTTCTTGCTTGATGGTTCGTGGTCTAAATAGCGATCCTTTTCCTAGTTTGTCTTTTCTTTTTGTATCTTAATTCCTCACTCTTGTTCCCCCTAACTCCTATCCACATAACTGCAGCGCTCCGCACAAGTCACAACTCTTAAAGAGACAGTTCCCGGAAATAATCCCACCCCGGTTGAAGAAAGAGCCTTTGAAAACAGAATTGAAAACTATAGTTGGTGACTTTTTACAACATGAGTAATTTGGCAAAATATGAAGTCATTGAAATGAAAGATCTCCATACTGCTGCTTTTTGGGTGGTTTGAGGAACATGGCTATTATCTAGAAGGATCTAGTGTGCAAAATACAACTTTTACTACAACTTCTGTTACCACAAGAAAGAGGCTTCAAGTCAAAAACAATCAAATATTGAGGAAGACATGTCGTGACAGTTTAATGGCTGTTTTTATATTTTAGCATATTATGAGTAGGCCTCGACCATTATAAATCATCTTACATCTGACCACTGCCTCAAAAATGCAGAATACCTAAGAAATATTTGATTTTTAAAACAGACCACATCTAAGCTTCTGCATTTGAATACTATTCTATTGAGCTATAGTGGTTTTCTCCTTGGTTCCATGCCATACTAGGTCAGTGCGGGCCACCTTCAAAGTTCAGTGTGGTAGATTAGCTGGATTAGGGGGCCTCTGAAAGACCCCACGCTGCTTTGGAGGAAGACCCTAGATGACGAGGGCTGCGAGTGACATATATGCTTCTACCTGCTACACGGCACAGTGTGAGAACATGCAGTAAAGAAATGTAATACTCTTGTGGGTCAACAAAAGACTAAAATGAAAGAATTATTATGTTAGCTTAAGTACATAACATCACAAAACAATGTAAGAGCTCCAAAACAAGGGCCCACTCGGGTTGTCCGCTATGAGAATCAGACTATAGGGAACAGAGTGCCCTGTGCCACTCTTGATCCAGGGCACAGCCTCACAGAGCTGCCCTCAGCAGATGGGCCGCGCTTCCATACAACCCTCACTTCAGCTCCACGCTCAATGCAGAGGCTTTTGTCATTCAACTCTACAATTTCTTTCAGATGTTTCCCAACAAACAGCAGAATAAAATAAAGAAGGAGCGTTTTTTCAACAAAAGCAAATGGACCAAGACTTTCCCAGCGGATAAGACAATGGCTGAGCGGGCTGTGGGAGGGTGAGGCTGGAGGCACACAACAGAAGCTGGCACTGCAACCTTACCTATAGAAATTGTGTCGACATTGTGCACACTGTATAACTTTATCGTGAGACCTACAAATCTATACTGAACATATGTACAAAAAAATGCTTTTCTGTCCCATGCTTTGAGCATCAAAAATCAGTCATCCTGACATCACACCTAGAACAGTGTAAAACACTACAAACTAAATGAAAAATCAGTTTCACATTCTATTCAGATGTGCCAGTGGTGCTAGCCACCACACATAAATTTCCACCATGGTTGGCATTTAGGCACTTTCTATTTCCATATGTATAGGCTTGCCTCTGCTAATTATGCTAATCATGGGCAGTGTTGGCCACTGTGAAAAATAGTCACATTAGACACTCCACTGACCGCTAATACTGCTTAATGTGTGGTTGAAACATACATTCATCCCTGCCTGAAAGGCAAAATTTTTCCACATTGCTGGTCTCATTCAGATGAGAAATGAATTTATCGAGCCCAAGAAGCATTTCTTTTTCCTCAAGTACAAGTCTCTCTTCATCTCTCTGTCTCCTCACTTTTATTCTGTGATGGTGTAAAGACAGTGGCAAATGGTGCAGACTCTGAGCTGACTGGTGTTGCTTTATTCTGAGCAAAGAAAAGACAAAGGTTGGTGTTGGACGAGAGAAGAAAGAGTGACACACTATACTGATGACGTTTTCCGTATCCTCTACACTGCAGCCTTTCAACAGAGATCACCTTCTCTCAGTCTGACACATGAATGAGTTAAAAGCATTTTGTATGTACAACATTTAAAAGGTACATGCAATGACACTTTTCTGATAATACTTGAAATAGTCCATGTATACTGTACTTTCTGCATGTGGCAGCAAAGTGATCTGGGTGTCATCAGTGATGTACATATTTCTGTATATCTTGTGTTTATTTACTAGGGGGTGGTCCTGCTCTCACTGTTGAAGGATGTGTATTGGGGGGGTTGGAACAGGATAGAAGGAACAGGATTTGGACTGGGGAGGAGGGTGAAATAAACATTTCGAAGTGACCCAGGTTGACTCTGGTCTTGTTTGTTCTCTCTACCAGTGAGGTCCTAGGCCCTGAGCACTGGGAGTTTATTTATCTAGCTGGGGCACCACTGTGCACTATTCACCTCCAATAATGCCTCATAGAGCTCCCTTTCTCTGTCTGAACTGGGCCGCTGTGTGCACGCTGATGAATTATAGCATTTACCTGCTGTGCCGCGCTGAGGTTTGTTTAGAGAAACCGCTCCAAACACAGAAATCGGCCACATGTGCATTTGCTTATTGACGCAAACTCTGCACCATTTTTCCCCATTTTCTCCATGTTTCTCCAAGGTGTTTCTCGACCAGACTGGAATCTGCAGACGGTCCTGTCTGATATCATTGCGAGCTGATGCAGATTGTAAACATTCACGCTATGTGGCTGTGTATGGTCTTCAGCTCCCCCTTTACAATGCCCTTTTTACATGGCCTTTTTATTGCACATGTGCAGTGCCTGCTATCCACATAAGCTCTCACTGCTCTCATATTTAGACAGCTTGAGTGTGAGTACATGTCTGTCATGCTTCACCTAAACTCTGCCAAGAAAGGATGAGTTTAGTTAACGTAAGAATAAACACCAGCTCTTTCACATCTAGGCCACTGCTCCATCTCTTTCTCCTCTAAATTGTGGACCTTTTTTATACTATTTACACAATTATCTTGCTCTGTGAATGTTATGTGTAAGTAGCTTCCTCTCTGCTAGTAAAAGTCAAAAGAATTCACTAACTGCTCAGTGCTTTGGGGCATGAGAAAGTTGTTTTGTCTTTACTCATAGAGCAAAACACCAGTTTAGTAAAGTGTCAGCTCGCCATAAACTTTCCAGCCTGTTCCTGTCCCAACCCCCAATGTCTCGCCTTGTCCTCTTCTTCTTCCTGCACCTCTTTTTATGACCCCTCTTTTTCTTAACACTGGGACAATGCAAGACTTAGTCAATGCTTACACCAACATTTAGACTTTAAGAAATAGCTTTACGCATATAACAACATAAATGTACCCATTGTATTTTTACATCAAGAACCAATGAGATAACATACAAATGATCATTGACATAGCTGGGGTTTTGAAGATGGATATTTCCCTAGGGTTAAGCATGCCCCGTGCTGCTACTGTTCAGGAAAATGTCCAAAGATAATCCAGAATAATTGAAGATACTGTTACTGTGACGTCTATTCCATATTTGTTCAGTTATAATGATGTAAATTAGAGTTAATTCTTAATCCTCCAGACTAAACACACCTGTGCAGGTGAGCACAAGCACTTTTCAGCAAAAGCACTTGTATAATAGAACGTTAATAGAAAGTGTGCAATGCTGCTATGCTTCACAGTGTTTTGGTCTTTGGTTGGAGGGAGGAAGCAATTAAAAAAGCCCTGGTGGCCTGACTTCACAGAGCAGGCAGAGAGACAGGTAGGAATATAAACACACAATGCAGCAGCAGACAGACACACACAAACAAGGGCACACAGTCAGGAAATAGACTGGCACAGACATATGGTTTAGGCTTTACACACTCAAGGTGGCAAAGCTGACAAGTGGAGTCCTACACTCATATGGGATAGGAAGCATATGCCCCTCTGACAGTTTACACCTTGTTGGTAGTGTTAAAACATATTGACACCTCATGGCTAAGGTTCCACTTGTTTATGCTACACTGTCTGAGTGAGAATGGTTTGTTTATGTTAGAATGGAGGAGAAGAAGGTGGTAACAATAAATCCTATTACTGACTAGACCTTTAAACATTAGCTCTTCTGTTTGATGGCTACTATACGACATGTGCTCTCGCTAGCTACATTTTTACTAGCTACAGAGTTCTAATGTAAAGGTCTTTATATATATATATGATAAGCTGACTATAAATTGCTAAAATAAGTTAAGTTATTTACAATTCTTTTTCAAATGGCCAGTAGAAAATATATTTTAAAAACACTTAATTACAGCTCCTAAATGTTACTATAAATGCTAGCATCTTAGGGGTATTTTATGAAACACTGCATTACAAAAACCTATATTGGTTCAAATTTGTATGAAAATAACAACACAAAAAGGCTGGTGGCAGCACATGTTTTAAAAGTCAAATTGCAAATCTACCCACATTTGGCTAGTGTTAAACCCTGATTATAAAGTAATTCCTCACTTCTGTGTCCTAGCTTATGTGCAACGGTGCATGCATGTGGCATTCTGTGCGAGATAGAGGCTGAGGGAGAACTAACCTCGCCTTGTTACCAAACCACTTTACTTTTCATTGAGGCCCTCGCAGCTTTGTCAATGGGCTATTGGTGAAAACAAGGCAGGCAGAAACTTTAGAAACATGGCCACGGCCTCTTAAAGGCACAGCATTCCTTTTTTTGCAGGGTCCCCCCTCACTGCCACCCCCACATCAGCTCAGCTCTCTCAAAACCCACAGCGAAACAACTGGCAAGCAAACATCCCCTTTAAGACACGGCTTGGCTAATTAGCTGAAACGGTAATCCCGCTGTATCGGTCAGTATGTGTCCACAACTGCCAAAAATACTTTATGTATGTACAAAACTGCCCACTCGAAGCACTTTGTTAAACCAATCAGCACACTTCCTTTTCGAGTGATATTAAGGACTTGAAAAACCTATACAGCATGTTTATATATATATATATATATATATATATAT